>JAAXYX010005629.1:0-10657 GCA_036851915.1 Ptenothrix huangshanensis | reverse complement strand
CGATTTCCTGGTAGTATGAGATTGAATTTGCATTGATTTTTGCAGAAAGCAAGGTTTTGGCTTTTTAGACTAGGCAGAGTAAGTAGGGTTGGTACTAGATGAAAAATAATGTCATCATGCAGTAAGTAGCTAGCAAGTGGGCTGTTTCTATGTAATATTGTGCTATACCTATGTATAAGTACTATATTTATATTATTCCGTTTAAGCTTGAATTGGAGTTACCAAGAATTTAGCAGCTACGCTGATTGATTTTAAAACGAACCTTGCTCTTCTACATGAAGAATTTTTTCATGATGTGTTTACATCTCGCAGTCTTGTTTTCAAGCTATTTATAATATTTATGACACCGCTTAAAGACGGCGTAATTACAAATGTAATCACTATCACCTCTTTTAAAGTTACCGACTACATGCCAAAATTGGTTTTACTTTCAGTTTCAGAATTCATGTCCACATTTATGTTAAAAAAATCTACTGGGAATTATGACTACTCAGTCTAATATTTACGATAGCTTGATGCCTAGCCATAAAATTTTATTATGGATCGTCATCGTCGCAGTCGTAGTCATAGTGCTCCTCATGAGAAATAACAAGAAATTACTATTAGATGAGTACATATACGTAGCTTAATTAAAGCAGAATTACATGCACTGACTTGTAACGTGAATTCGTTATATATTCTTTATCCAATCGGGGATGCTGCATGCATGTTCCTGTTGGTGTTGGTGTTGATGGAATGAGTCATATTATTTATCGGTATAGGTGCACGAGCTAGATAAAAGTTGCCTAGTTGACTGAATTGAATTTTACTGTCCGGCTGACAACGACAACGACAACATTGATATTGATGTTGACGTAAAGTCAAGTCAAGTACCTACCCTACGCAAAATGATCCTTCATTCAGGTTTAGGTGCTGGCACTGGTAGCTTGTATTTTTTAAAGGAGTTGGAAGTACTAGTAGGTATTGACTTGATAAAGTGTGGTTTGTGTTTGCTGCGTAAATAATTGAGTGTATGTGTTCACATTGTCAGGATCAACTCCAGGAAACTACAGCCCACCTACAGAGGAAGAAGACGCATCGGTACTTAGGGCAAGATGTCAACAGATGCATCGAGACCTTGAAGCTGCAATGCAGGAACTATCTAAACCGGAATTATCTTTTGGTAGAGCACGAGCTATGGACGAGCATCACGACTATTCCGAAATCTACACGCCAAGTTGTGAAAATGTTGACGGGCTTCCGCTTAGTCTTTCACAGCCCCCTCCACCCCCAATGCACAGGTAATTTGGAGTTAAATGAATTAAAATTACGTTTATCTTGGAGTAGCCTATGATTAAATAGTTCCTTTTTTACTTGCGATGTCGGATGTTGTACAAAAATGTAGTGGTGCAGTTGACTGTACTGTAACCAATTCCTGGGTAATTATTTTTAAGTCGACATCAGTCACTAGTCGATAGAAAATAACCTTGCGTTGCAGTTGATAAATAACTCAAGAGTTCAAGGATTCCTTTATCTGAAGTATTGTGTTAGATATAAAGTTATAATGGATTCATTGAGGTTGTACATGAATTTAAATTGATTGTTCCAGGTTTCCTTCTTGGGAGTCAAGAATATATGAAGTGGCAGCTGGAGGCTTGAAGGTTCCTTCTAAAGACGATACATCAAGTTCTGGAGAGATAGCGTCAACAGCAGACCGTCATACATCGTATCATTCGCTCGGAACCAACTTTTCTATCCCTGTGTACACTACAGTGAAAGGAGTAAGTTTTGAGTTGGAAAGCGAATTCGCTCTTAAGTTATCTGCAGACAAGGCTGTTTTTTATTTATACTTCCCGTCCGGTCCAGACTCTTCTTTTTAAAGTCATTGATACAATGTCTACATGTACATATACCGTTTACGCTAAATTGTTTTTCTTAGAGATCCGTCTCTCAAGATGATACAGATATTGGACTTGTAATTTATTTCTTATTTGTGTTCCTACTTCCCCACAGAGAGCAAGTCAAATTCGCTCTGCGCCATTTAGTGGAGATTCAACAGATTCGTCGGACGGGGAGGAAATGGGGTCTGGGTCAGGAGGCTCGGGTCCTTCTCATCCTATCAGTTCGGGGGAGACAGACATTTCAAGCCCAGGAAAAAGTGCCGTTTCTTCAATTGCCAATAGTCTTTCACCTCTTCATAGATCATCTTCCTCTCCATCCAAAAGTCTCCGTAGAGGTAGGCTATTGAATTATTTTAGTTTGGCTATATATTTTTTCTACAGAAATTATAAACAATAAGAAACAAAAGTTATAATTGGCTTCGCTCCAGTATATAATGTAGGTATAAGCTTATTACAATGGTTTTATAAAATACCCAATTTTTTTTACAGAGCCGTCGATGGAATCGGAAATGTCTGATGACTACGCCATCCCCCCTGATGCCTTTGCAAGCGAGACCAATAGTATGGATATAGCTCTTTCAGCTGGCTGTCAGAACTTAACTCCAGGTTTGAATACAGGCTTAAATATCAACTCTAGCAGTAGTGGCAGTACGTACGGAGGAGCTGTCACAAACTCTGTCGAAAGTTCTCCACGAAAAGAATCTCTTGAAAAATCGGGGTACCTGACAAAACTCGGTGGCAAGTTGAAGACGTGGAGGAAACGCTGGTTTGTTCTAAAGAACGGAGTCCTAACTTACTGGAAGTCATCGGTATGATTTTTGTATCACGTTCACTCACTTTTTTTTGTTCGTTCCATCTAACAACTCTTCCTAACATCTAAACTATATCGGATGAAATTACTATTTTGCGTGTATACGTTTTTCCCCATGGGCACTACATGTTTTGTTTTTCAATTTTGCAGCAGGATGTCAATCGCAGATCTGCTGGAAGAGAAATATCACTGGATGAAAATTGCGTAATAATTAAAGGGGAGGGAGCTGCTACTTTTGAGATTGCTACTGGAAAGAAGACGTACTACTTGACTGCTGATTCCATTGCAACTGTAGATGAATGGGTTCGCGTTCTGCAGGTACGATGTGATGTGGAGTGGTCGAGACACGTTGTTTTATTATTTGTAGAATGTTGATGTTACTTCATCAAAGGAAAATACCTCCTTCAATTTTGAATAATTCATTACGTTCCAGAATGTGGTGAGAAGAAATGCGACGAAACTATGTATGGAAGACAGTAAACCTACTCTTCAGGGATGGTTAACAAAGGTGAAGAACGGGCATGCTAAGCGATGTTGGTGCGTCCTCATTGGGAAGATGTTCTTGTCATTTAAATCACCATCAGACGCGGTAATAAAATCCCCATCGTGACCTCTAGTCTTGAAAGATTTACGTTTTACATAATGATCCAAGTATTGATTGACGAATGAGATTCTGGGCACCGGGGACCCATACGTTTCATTTAAAGCTGGACGAGATTGATGGGGAACAAATTTAGTCCAGGCTTAGCGAGAGTTTCGACTATCAAAAATATATCGAGTGTAAAGATGTCAATTAACTCTCGGAGACTAATGCAGTTTTTCCCTATTTCTGTGTTTAGGTTCCTTCGGGTCAGATTAATATGCGTGATGCCCGAGTCGAAGACGTCGATCATGTCTCTGATTCGGATAATGATGAAAAGGATGATGAGTGCCCTTCGAATCCTTCTGCAGATGCTCTTACCATTGGAATTTTCCCTAGTCATCAGAGTCCTGTTTATTTACACCTTCCTACCAAGCAAGATAAGGTACTTTGTCAATGTTGAAAGTACCAGTAGTCCATCCATTTTAATTCGTATTTTCATTATCGTTATTATAGTACGGCGCTAATTTTTTAATTCTTAAATTAAAGGATGCCTGGCTTTACCACTTAACCATTGTTTCCGGAAAGGGACCAAGTGCTGGGACGCAGTTTGAACAATTTATTCATAAATTAATGGAAGTTGATGGTGATCCCAGTAAGTCGTTTGTAAATTTGATATTGAATTATTTTCCTATTTGTTATATTTGACGTTGACTCTTTATCTTACGATGTTTTTTTTGATAAATTTAGATTGCAGCTTGTGGAAAAATCCTCTGCTGTTGCACAGCAAGGAAAGCATAGCTTCGCCACTTACCTCGATGTCCTCTGTAGCCCTTCAGAATGAAGCTGTGAAACTATTTAAGGTGATTTAATGAGTGGAATCGTAACGTTTCGGCAATGATATTAAGTGTAACACACGAGTTTTATGTATGTTGGCGTGTGTTTTGTTTCCATTCAAATTAATTGTATTTGTTGCTTTCTACCATCTGCAGTCGTGCCAGCTGTTTATGTCCGTGCCTTTGGAACCATCTGCTATAGAATACCACGTAGGGCTTGCACAGAACACACTTCAACTTTGTTTGGATCATCCTGAACTTCAAGCTGAACTAATTTGTACGCTCGTGAAACAGACATCGAGATCGATGAATTTCAAGAATTCCCCGCAAGTCAACAGAACTTTCAATAAAATTAAACATTCTAGGGTAAGCTAGTGTATCCAAGCTCACAAATACTGTACAAACAATTTATATGTTGATAGTTGTTTACATTTACTCAAAGTAAAGAAAATTAATTCTACTCTCTCGATTTCCCCAGTTTCTGCTTAACGCCACGCATTCACTATTCGTCTGCGACTCATCAAGTAATCATAGCAAAGTTTCAAACCAAATCTCTTTGCAATCTCATTCCTCGGGTGGATCTCATCGAGTCAATAATTTGGTCCCTGCAACGATAGCAACCTCCAGTGGCAGTCGAAGTAGTCGACCAAGCTCTGGGCGCTCTTCGCCCGCAAAAACAAAGTCCAAGGGATCATCCTCCTCGGTTCCTTCATCACCATTACTGTCACAGAATCATAGTATGCACCACCACGCTCTGAGTTCCGAAAGCAAGTCAAGTATTCGAGGTTTTGTATTTATTCAAGGTTGGCAGTTACTCTCACTAGCTGTGTCATTATTTCTTCCCAAAAATAACAAACTGTTATGGTACTTAAAGCAACATCTTCAAAGAAACGTGGATACAAAGTAAGTTTAGTTATGGGCTTTATGTAGTTACAAGTCAAAATAATGTTTCTCTGCATTAATCACATTTAGTTTTATATACTTTGTGGCACATTGGGACCAAATGTTTAAAAACGTGTCAACCTTGTTGTTTAACAAAACATGACAACTCGTTCCTAACTGAAAAGAAAAGTTAACAACTTCAATCATTCCATTGAAATTGTTAACTTATTTTTAAGAATAACACCAGTACTTGAATTTTTTCTTTTTTCGAAATCCCTAGTGCAACATTTAATTTTGTTACGTGTAATGTGTAAGAATATAGTGTGAAATGTGTCCAACAAAATATTTCTTACATTTTTTGTCTACTTAGAAGTGAAACTGGGAAATATGCTGCATATTGCCAGCGTTCCATTGAAAGAACACTGGCAAACGGACCAAGACTGTTCAAGCCGTCTCGCATGGAGGTCCTGTCCATCTTGATGAAAAATCCGTTCCATCATTCCCTTCCTCACTCTGTTCCCGTCCATTTCCTTAGTAGTGCCTACCAGGTTAGTTTAAAAATGTGTTTTTCTATTTTATAAAGATTTACGATGCTCTTACTAAACGTTGGTATAACATTTTGTCTACTTTTCCGTTTTTTTGCGGTAATATCGAATCTATTTTCTTGTCTTTGTATCTGATCCAGTATTTTAAGCTGGTATTGTACATAAATGCGTGGGTACTTTTTTGATTCGTTGTAATGGTGAATTATTGTCTATAAAGGTTGTGGGCTTTGATGGATCAACCACAGTAGAAGAATTTCTATCAACACTGTGTCATGAAATTGGATGTCGTGAACCTTCACAATCCGGTTTCGCCCTCGTAGAAGATGATCCTTTCGAGAAAGATTTAGAACACACACTCAAGCCCCTTGACAAGGTAAATTACGGGTCATTGATTGAATTTATCAAAATTTCATGATGTGGGCGCAACTAAAAGTTGGTACTAGTGTGCGTCAGTCGTTATTACTTTGAACATTTTTTTTATATTTGATAAAGTTTGGGTTTGTCATCGATAAATAATTGATGCCTGACCTTGATTTCAGATCTGTGATGTGATTTCACAATGGGAAACTGTTTTGAGAGAAAAAGGTTCGGGAAGATTCGAGACGAGGCGTGCAGTCACACTGAGCTTTGTGTCACGTATCTACCGACGATCGGGTATTCTTCAAGAAACTGACAAAGAGAGATTGCTACTGTGCTACCAAACTAATCAAGCAGTTGTTGCTGGAAGATTTCCTATGCCAGAGAAATTGGCACTTGAATTGGCTGCGCTGATGGCTCAAGTAATGCTTTTAACGATTTGTCAATTGGCTATCATAATATTTATATTTATTTTATATTTTGTACGTTGTTTTTAAAAGCATTTTCAGTGCTGTATATTGTTATTATGTATTTGAGTAGGTACTTAAGTAGTATTTTCGTTGCAAGGTTCAAGGAAGAGTTTCAGCAATTCTAAAATAATTGGAATTCTTATTTATTTAATAAAGATCGATGGTGGGGACTACAAACCCGAAAAAGGACGTGGAAGTGGCGGCTCGCAGCAGTCAGTGGTGCAGATGTTAGAGAAGTATTACCCCATCCGGTATCGTGAGAATCTTACTCAGGAACATTTTAAAGCTCTCTGTGATAGTCTAATTGAAAGATGGATAAACCTGAAGGGGAATAGTAGTTTAGATTGCGTCCGGGCTTACCTGACTTGTACAAGAAAATGGCCGTTTTTTGGTGCAACCTTATTCAGTGTCAAAGTGAGTCATAGTTGAGTTGAGGTGTATCAGTTAAACTTGAATTTCGGAACTGTGTTCTTAAAATCTAATTGCTATATTCACAATTTCAAAATTATTTTTTACATTGATCTAGGTTCGCGGAACACACATTGTTGGAGATGGTTCAAGTGTCTGGGCTGCTGTATGTGAAGACGGCATTGCGATTTTGGATAATGACCTACAGCAAATCGGAAAATATTGTTACGGTTCAGTTCAAACTTTTGGAGGAGTTCAGCAAGAAGATAGCTTTATGGTTGTGGTCGACGATATGGCGAAAAAGCGTCGTATTCTCTTTGGAGGAATGTCCAAGCACAAAGTAATTTTTTGTTTTTCACAATTCATCATTTGTCATATATTATGTACATTTTTGGAACGTGTAAAACAGTTTACGGTTTGCAGGACTATTTTAAGACAAGAACAACATCAACTTAACTGATTTATTGTTTACAGGTTTATGAGATGACGCAACTAGTTGCTGAGTATTATAACGCCCAAAATCAGAACAGTATCTATGGACCTGGTTCACACATCACTTGTAGTGGGTTAACCCGTCATAACTCTCTAAAATCCTGTCGATTTCAAAGTAGTAGCACACTACCACCGTCAACACCTAGGCTAGATCGAAAACATCTCTGCAATGGTGATTTTTTATTTTTTTAGCTGGTCTTGAGATTGCCTATGTATATTTTTGAATAATATTACAATTGTTGTTAACTAGATTCATTATTTGAACGAACGTTCTATTTACTAATTTTAATTATGCATCTCAACAGATGCTGGACCATCAACCCCTGCGTCTCTTCAACGCTGTGATTCTATACAGGCAAGACGAACACCAAGACCATGACGAATTTCTTTGCAAAACCAATTGAAAGTTGGTCTTCGCCTTAATACAAGCTCTACGTCCGGAGAAGATTGAAAACTCAGCTCATGTTTGCGTACTTTAAAATGTCTGGTTGATTGGCATCTGTAAAACCCGGTTGCTAAAGTATACAGTTAAAATTAGGATAGAAAATGAAAGTGGTATTACATAATATACTTTTTACGATTTAAATATTTTTTTGTTAAGACTTTTTTGAGAACGGTTCTAGTGAGTCGATTTATTCGTAATCGACGAAGTTCTACTTCGCCGTGTTTAGCGATTTAGATAATTACTGAGTCATAAAATTTAGTCGTAAATATTTTGAAGTAAATGTAGATATTTTCCATCAAATTTCTATATTTAAACATTATATCAAAAAAAGCTACATTAAAGACGGTAGTGTAATGAAATATATGATGACATATAATACTAAATCCGTCTTGATATATAAAATATTTCTCCCATTTCGTATTCTTGTCAGCTAACAAGCTTAGTACAATGGGTAAGAAACATTGAGATTATGCTCATCTTATCATTTGAGTCATTTTTGGGAGGAAAGTAGATTCAAGTGGGTCATACCCAATAATATAATAGCGTTATACTACGTAGTGTGCAATTTGCACTGATTGTGAGTGAGGGAAATTCATTTGATTAAATTATAATCATGTCACTAACATTAACGATAAGCGTAAAGTAAAGAATAGCGACCATTAGTGATTATTTAATTTGTTGATTAGGATTGATTCTTCGAAAGCAATTACGACTTTTTCGAAAAACCTGGTCAATTGGTGGGATTTTGTCTCTTGGTCGATCCCGAATACTCGGTTGTGTATTTAAGAACTGAAAATTTTTTCAATTTTATAACGTTGCAGTTTTAAACACTGGCTATTAAGTGTCTATACTTAAGTTTTATATTGCGTAGATACTGTATGTAATTTGTAGTGATTACTTAGTGAAATCTACAACTGGTTTGTAATTACAACCAGCAAGTCGTCACATGTGTGTTTTGCTTCTTTATGTTTACAATCAAGAATTAATCATGGTGTTTAATCATAAGTAGTGTAATTTGTGTACCTTAGGTTTTAAATACCGATCAAAATGCAAAATGCAAAATTATAGGTCTCAAGCTTTAAGTTATTTCGTTATCTGAGCATTAGATAATTCAAAAAATGCCATTCATCATAGTCACATAGTCAGTGTAAGTCTAACCATTAGCATCAGTTTTTTCTATATGTCATACCTACATAATATATGTCTAAATACCTTTAAATAGTAGTCACTGTAATATTATGCTTACAGAGAATGTGTTTTCAATAGATTCTGTTAGTAGTGCCATTTAATAATTTAGGTTTACGTGTTCGTGAGTGTATCTGCTCGTCATATGCGAATCAAGAAGCAGACTGATTTCGAATTGTTGTGTAAAATTCTGCATTTCAGTAACTTATGCAAAGCTTTAAGTATAAGTTGTTTAGTTGTGCCTATAGCACTGCCAAGATATTAATTATGTCAAATTAACCAACGAGATTAACGAATACCATAATGAATCGAATTTATGGTTATGCTAAAATAATAATGAATAATTGTACCAAGTACACAGCTTGCAGTAGAAAAACCCAGGATATCCCTTGACTTACTAAAAAAGTAAAGTGTTTCTTAAATAAATTACTTACATGCTTCAGAAGTGGCTTCCTTTTTCAACAATGCAATGCAATGCAATGCTTTAGTCGTTTAGCTGGGGAAGTTACTCAGGTATTGGGGCAAGAGACAATCTGGGTTTTGTCTACGGTAGATTAAATTGCTTTATAAATAAAGTTACTCATACCGTATGCATCGATATCGATATTGTTCTTATTCTTTATCGATTATGTACCCACAGGGGTCATGGGTCATTGCATTTTGGTTTCTTCCGAAAAGTATTACTCTTTTACCTAGCTACATATAATTACTATAGGTATTCATACAAATATTGTCGAAGACGTTTGAAATCAATCGAGTCAGTCATCTCTTATTGAATTCATAATTATTCTTACTCGTTTCTTAAAAACTGAGAAGAAAAGTTTCAGTAATAATAATTTCAAGACGAATATTACCAAGTAATAATAATGAATTACAGGTATGATGATTAAGTTAAGCTTTATACAGGTAATAAATGCCATAGGTTTATTTGTATTTAAGGTTATCGTTTTTGTACTAATACTTACAACTAGTTAATGTATGTACGTCCTAGTCGTTTTATTACATTCTGAAACTGAAATAAAATTGTGTTGACTTTTTGTAGAAACGAGATAATGCAAATACGTAGTTCATTACATGTGCTTATTCTATTCTTACTATTAGTTACCTATCACTTATTGACATTGGCATTGACAACTCTGTTCTAATACAAATACTCAACTTCATATATTTAAAGCACAATAAATAAAGATTAACTTCTCAATGGGGTATTCCTACACGTTCTATTCGATATCAGCGGTCACAAGTATAAACAGCAAACAGCAAAACATGATATCCAACCTTATCCTTAAATATACTGATATACTGTCTACGGTCTGGGCACACAGCTAATCTCTTGCTTGTTCCCATAATGCAAAACTCCATTCTCGCAATGTTGTCTTCAATCATTTTCTTCCTTCTTATTGCACACTCAACACTGTACATACCTTCTTATGTATTACCATTCTACCACATGTTTTCAGCACTACATATAGTGGCTGCCAAGCTGCATTATGATGTATGCAATATTTTCCACTGATATATTGCATTGCCCCAATTCCATGTACTTTTGTTTTCATCGTCTATCGTCTTTCATTGCCTTTTTCATTTATTTTCTTCACACTCGTTTCCTATTCCTCATTTTCTTTCTCGTAATATTTCTATCCACGCAAAATTCTTCTTCATGATTGTTTAAACTAAAGGAAACCACAAAAATGCAATAAGGCACCATTCATTTTTAGCCATGAAGATTTTCAGCAAGTTGATAATAAAGTCTTATTCACCATTCC
>JAAXYX010005628.1:0-10657 GCA_036851915.1 Ptenothrix huangshanensis | reverse complement strand
AGATTCAACTTTCATACCGCATCCCTTCTGAAGTAATTCCAACTTATCTTACTTGTCACGCTGAGTGAGATTTGTGAATTTTTCTGGTGACTCGCTTGTGGCATGATTTGCTGTTTGAAGTTTCCAACTATAGAATTAATTGAATTGACATGACCGTGTGATTTATATTTACATTTACAGCTTCCATAATAAAATCATCTCTTTTCCAAAAGGCGTATGCAGAAAACCTTGTTTGTCCTGTGGTAGTTAAATCATTCATTGCCAAAATTACCATACTACTGAAAATACACTGTATCTTACTGTGTAAGTAATTCAGCTGTAAAATCAGTGTGGGTGACAGATAGCAAAATTTGAAAAACTATTGCCTTTTTCTTTGACAACGTAGCTCAATATATTCAACGTACATAGAAGTCATTCCTGTATGTTTCGTAAATACTGTCTCGGTTGTATAATTAATTGGGCAGTGGTGCACAAACAAAAGTTCTAAAAAATCTTTAAGTCAACTTTACATTCTTAGTGCTTTAACCAACAAATTCAAAATTGTCAACTGTAATTACTCAAAATACACTTTCCATTCACGTGAAACCAGTATATTCTTACTTATCAGCAGTGACAACTCGGGAACAATTGCCTTCAGGTGTGTTAATTTTTCTTATTTATTGTGGCGGCTAATTTTTAAGCAACTAATAATGCATACTGATCTTCAGTTGAGTTTATTTGGATATTTAAAGCTATGTGCATTACTATTCAACAATGAAAGGATTTGCATTCTTCGTAAGGTGGTCATCGATCGTCATTGTGAACTTTACACTAACTTCATAATCAAACAAAATGAAGTGCATAAAAGGTGATGCCTTGAGTAGGGACACATGACACATACCCAGTTGCAAATTGATTTTCCATATTATGAACACAGCTTACATGTAAACTTGGATATTTAGTATATCAGAAATAAAATTAAATCATTCATTGCAACCCTCAAACTATTTAGGTTTTAACTGACATTACAAAACTGAAAGCTCCTTGGATCTGCCGACAAAATTGAAGAAAGATTTGCAGGTGTTTTCCCCGTTCAATGTTTTCACTTATAATGTATATATATAAATATACTCAGCTTCCAACTTCCCTAATTTTTACACGGAGGGTAATAAAGTGACGAGAGTGAATGAAAAATTTATCAGCTCTATTTTACTGGTTTATCACGAAGATTTACATTAGTTGATGACGGTGGGAATCTGCAGTACTTCCAGGATATTTTTATGACCTCAGATTTTACAATGTTATTTTTTGTCGTACATAATTATAGTTGTATGTATATTCCACGAATGCACATTTTCCTTGAATATATATATAGGTATATATATTTCACTTACTTCCAGGATATTTTTATGACCTCAGATTTTACAATGTTATTTTTTGTCGTACATAATTATAGTTGTATGTATATTCCACGAATGCACATTTTCCTTGAATATATATATAGGTATATTATATATTTCACCGAATCGTCATAGCACAACAACACAGAAGATAATCTAAGTTCCAAGTCTATAGTATAGTGGTTCAGTTTTACTCGATAAATTTTATTATTCAGCATACCAGATATTTCATTTGCATATACCTCGTAGGCTGCAGGCTTGTAGTTCATACGTCTTTTGTCTGTACTCATTTATACTGTGTGTGTTCAAAGTTGCGGGGAAATTGCAACGATACATCACTGTGGCTGCATAGCGTTGCATATAGGTGTTTAATATGCAGCTGAATTTAAAAAAAATTACATCATATTATATCATAGCCATAGCAGACATATGTACCAATCTGATCTATACCTTGATACAACATCAATATCAACAGCAACAGGATGGAAAAAATGGGATATAAATCTCGTTTGCTTTCATTTTCTACCCTCATCTTGACTGGCTAAATATGATGGTTACTTACACGAATGCATGGATATTATGAATAATATATATATTGCAAAGCCTAGATTATTGACTCTGGATCACAATTTATTCTATGGCCATACTTTCAGCCCACTCAGAACTATGTATTATTGCACACGTGAAAATTTTTCGTTCACTTGTCAAGTTGACGTAATAAAATTTCGAGGGTGCTTCAGTTTTTTGCGTTAAGTACGCACATATTTAAGAACCTCTTGAGATCAACTACTTGGATTTTCTATGAGGATGACTAACTATCTAAGACCTTGCTGCCTTTAAACTATTATAGTTTTTGAGTTATACAAGAGCTCGTTCTTACTTTTACTCCCTCGTAGAGTATTATGATGCACCTAAACTTAATGGAATCGTTATTGCCATTAGTGGTATCCAATAAGTAAATGAAAGAAGATGCTTACCAAGACCTACTTTAAGAATTGAGAAAAATGAGAGCATAAATATTAGCACCTCAGAATAGAATGATTCTAACGCCATATATAAGTCCAGATTCAATTAAACAGAGAATAAATCAAGAATATCCAGAATTTTATGTGCTGAACAAGTTTTGTTAAGCAATTCAAATTAAATCCTCCGCATTTCCAACTTTGTGTATGGTACATGGTTGCTTAAATGGAAGATGGAAATATTTGTAGTACACACAGGATATTGGTAGTGATGTGGTAGTTATGAGACACAGTGCCAATTGAATATTTGACTAACATTGAACAGGTAGCAACAGGTTGATGCATTTAAAAACTCAATATCCGGCACTTTCAATGTAGAGTAGATATAATTATACTTTGTGTACCTGACAGAAAGATAAAACTAAGAATCATTCAGATGTTGCTGTTGTGCAATTGGCATTTGCACAATAAGTTGGGCTGTCCCGTTCAATAAAGAAGGTATACATGTAGGTATAATTATATGTCGGAGAGTTGAACTATGAACGATAGTAACTCATACGCACTCACGCACCGTTTAAGGTAAACTTGATGAAAGACAAACTTTATAAAATTCGTAAGTGGTCTTGTCTTTATGTGCTTCTCTCTGTTTACATTTATCCCTTTATGTTGTCGTATAATAGCGCATTCTCGTTTTGCATATGATGCAAGATAAAAAAAACGTTTTTCTAACAACATTTGTGACGGCGACGATCAACAACAACGAAGTAAAATAACCATTGAGTGGATAGACATGACAGATATTGCTATTACCAGCTACTATAATACATTTGAGTACCGTCAACTATTATGCTTCATGGTTAGTTATTGCGATAGTTTGTCGTGTGGAACCTACACTCTTTGCTATCTTTGTTGACGTACATACAACCAGTATTCGTAAAAATGTGGATGATTCTTGTGCTCGGCTGCAAGTATGTATAAAATTAAAATATATTAGTGTACATAAATTGTATTAGGCTGTAGTAGTTGAACATTACACAGTGAGACATATTGTCATTTCATTATATCATCTTTGTGCCATTGGGCAAGTCGATAGATTTCTAAACCGTTTCGATCCATATATAGTCACACCGTCCTTGCAAATACATTTGAGTACACTTCAGTCCTTGGTAAGTTCTCGACTATGAAATTTTTGACCCTCCGAGCAAGGAACTCTTTACACCAACACCATGATGACAACATAATACGATGACAATCTTGTCGTCATTTATGTGTGGTGTGTACACTTTGATTTGCGGGGGAATGAATTAATTTTTTTTGCCGTTGTCATTATTTTGGATGGTACCTATTGATATATTTAGATATATATCACCTTTCCTTATGCTACTAAGGAAATCCTTGCACCCTTCAAATCATGGTTGAATCAGAGGTTTTCACTGACTCGTTTTATTTTTTAAATTTATCCTCTTCTCAACAAGGTTTTCGCACCAACCTGTATACCATGTAGTGTTCAACAATAGAGGCACAATACTATATTGAAAATGGAGTGCGTTTACTGCAGATCAGCTTGTAGTTTGGATTTAAAATTAGAACAAGGAATTATTCTCCTCCTGGGATGATGAGGTTGAGACTTGAGTCCTTTGAGGGACTACTGAGCTACCTTTACGTTTATTACCTATTCGTATATATGCGCTTACATCTCATGTTCTAGAAGGTGGAATAAAAGTGAAGTGAAATGTCCCACATTTTTTACTATCTAAAATTTACGTTCATATTGACTTATTTGGATAGTCATTAGTCATGATTATCTGCACTTAAATTATGGTTTGAGTTTTCAATGGGCAAATATTTTCATCAATGATTACTACAGACGAAATGTACATTACAAGACAGGTACACATATTCATACGGAGATGTGTCCACTATATGCTTGCGGGGTATGAAACCTTCTTTGACCAATACTTCCATCCTGTCATACTGTCATCTAGCCACCGTAATAAGTATGCAGGTAGGTGGGTGACCATATAGACAAACAAGTGGATATAGGATAGCAGCAACCAGTCTTCAGTGGGTAGGGAAAACTCTATAATGAAATTGGTGTGGAGCTATCTGAACCCTCGTACGTTGAATTTCAAGAAAAACTTTCGCAACCGATTCTTTCATTAAGGGTAGGCAGGTGTGTGTAAGTCTCATGTCTTGTGGGTACATGTCTGTCTCGCATGCATGTTGTCATGTCACATCAACATGTAATAATTACAATTATGATTTTTGGAGACAACGGAGGACAACGTCCCCATCCATGTTTTGAATTGCTTTCTATGATGAGATATTCAGAGTCAACAGTAACTGTGCAGTAACGGTCAGATCAAACCCAATAATAAATAATGCCTATGGTTACAGTGTAAATACTTTTTAATAGCTGTCCACTGAATACCAATTCTTAGTTCCCTAATACCAATACAAATACCAATCCTCATTGGTATCGGAAAATCGAAAATGAAATTATCTTTGGCAAGCTCCGTGGTCAAATTCAAGCTTTAAAAGGAGTTAAGGTAGAAACTTTCAAAGATTCTTTTCTTTTTATTAATGAAACAAAACAGTGAGACCAACGAGAACGACTGTTGTTTGTTCTATCTATGAACGGTTGAAGCTGAAACAAAATCATTTTCTGTTCACAAAATGATCAATGATCACTTGATCAAATGTTGATGATCACTAAGTAAAAGTAAGTGGCTAGGTAGCTCGATGTTGATACATCAAGACATGAAGGTGCGTGCGTTTCCATTTCATTTACCATTTTTCGTGCCGTGCAGCTGATTGCGATCCTTTTAAACATTGAAATGGATTTGCAGACAAAATATCTTGTACAGTGTCAGTAATGGTAATCAAATTTTCTTCCCATTTTTATTGTATTGCCGGTCTGCAAACCATAATATCAGTAGTCGTAACTTACGATGTACATAATCAGGTTTAAACGATGTAATTATAAAGCCCACTACTTTACGTATTACGATAGAAAGAATGTGAACGCGAAATAATATGTTTCTTGTAATGGCATGATGGGACAATATACCTGTACTTGCAGTTACAGGGAATCATTCCATGTTCGACAGGCTCGAATTAAATGAATATAACTGCTGGTTATTTTCTTTATGTTTAATGTCTGTAGAACTCTGTTGTCGGCAAGTAATAAGACTGCATTAAAAATCTGCTAGTACCAATACTTCCCCTGCCGGATGAACAAATGAAAAGAAAAGTGACACACGTAGATAATTATGAGAAATAAATGGATTTCTGAAAGGCAGTCATTCAATCTTCTGCATGCCAAAGTCTCGTGCTTAAATTCATGGTTTCTTTTATCAATAAAGCGCAGACCAGGTAAGTAGGTAAAGTATCTGTAGCAAAGACAGGGAGATAGCAGACAGATAGCAGGAATCGTGCTGTATTCGTTATAATACACACCGTAAAAATAGCAGATAAATGACTCGACTCGACCCTCACTGCTCAACTACTCACCATTCTCTAGATACATGTGCAGATATCATTTATCCTCATTAATGTAGTATTATTAGCTGAACCGGATGAAAAAAGGGCTTCATATTTTCAGTTGGCTGACATAGAAAAGTTCCGTCAATGTCCTACCTACTACTTGCTTAAGCTGAGTGTAGAGTACCATTACCATTTAACATTTAGCATTTGCCATTTACTTGTCTATCATACTATTGCTGTCATCGTTGCTTAGTTATTCTCTGCTTGCAACTTGAAGCAATGTATAGTCAAACAACGTTAGTAGTGTGTTCCGAGGAAGAAGAATAAGGCGTACTGCAATCCGCATGTTTTTCTAATTCCTGTGTATATGTGCAGTTGTGTACTGCATGTTATGCAGTTAGTTGAATATAAAAGTACCTGTATGCACGAGTACAATTTTTATCCCTGACTGTATGCTATTATACTTAATATTTTTGACAATACTCAGCGATTCTCAATGGAACACGTACTAAAGTTTGACTTGTAAAACGACCTGCTCCAACCAGGTACACCGTCGAAGGTGTAGTTGTGCACTATGGACAATAGTGTTGTGAAGAATAACAGTGTGAATTTCTTCGTACAAAGGGCTGGTCTTGGTATAGTTAACCCACCTTGTACTAAACACTGAGATAACAAAAAGTCATGCGAAACATCAATAGGAATATTATTACAGGTAGGTAGGTATAGAATGCAGTGGTACCAACGATAAACTTCACAATAAACAATCGAACACAATGTAGCCTTGTTCTTTAAAACTCTCGTTTTCCCTGACTGCGCTCTTTAGAAGTGCAGGAATAGGAATACTTGCAAGATGGTATGGTAAAGGATCATCACAACTCATATTTTTGAGCCTACCATGATTCTTTTTACGACAACGGTATCCTCCTAAATACATCCTACGTTGCATCGAGTTGAGGTTAATTGCTTGTTCTGCACTCTTCTAATCGAATGCGATGCTCATTATGACGTCTGACGCCTTCAGCATTCGTATCCACACAACCAGATTACCATTCGGCAGACTCAACTCTCAAGCTTCTTATGTATGAGGAGTTACAAAAATTAATGGACAGATACACGACAAAATCTATATCTACCCAAGCCGAAAGGTAAAACTCAGCTGACTGACGTGTGAGTTTAAGTCTTATGGATGGGACACGTCCCAGCTTCAACTTCCTAAACGTCAAGATTTTAATCCATTGTTTGACTTTGAATGTCTTGCTGTGAATTTTCAGCAAATATATTTACATTTGGTGGAAGCTCTTACTATTTACATTGTTATGGTAGAGCCGTCTATGAGTTTAAATTGCCTTCGGCTTAGTATCAGCATTACTCAGACTCAAGAAACACAACATGTGCTCCGTGACCCCAGGATGAAGACGGCTACAACCACAACGACCAAGTAGTCTTGGGCAGTCATACTAATAACGTATACAGAAGTCGGTGACATGTGTAGAAAGCAAAAGTCACATCCTCACGTTATAATAAGTCGTATTTTTTTCCTTGAAATTTATTTGCGAGAAAACAACCTCGAATTGAAACCGTACTCTACATAGTTGTAACACAGTTTGCATTTTTTCATATGATCGAGCCAAACACAGACAGTAGGTAAGACGTTTTTATATATTGGCTCTTTGGATGTTAGCGTGAGTTCAACTCCCATTGTAGTAGATTCACATGAGCAAAAGAACGCAAACTTTGTTCGAGACAGGTATTCCCTTCCGGTTTCCCTGAGGATTCTGAAAGTTTTAATCATCTTTTCCCGATATTGTTCGTTGTTCGTTGTTACAGTTATTATAATATTAAGGTATGCGAGAAAGAATGCATAAAACTTCATAATGTTCTGGTACGAGTTGAGGTTGAAAAAATGGGGAACAGCGTGTGTGAGCAAACAGTGCTCAAACATGTAAACCATTTACCGTATTCCATTGATTATCATAATTCCTTCGTGTTTTCTGCAAAGGCATGTACCTATAATAATTGTATTGAAAGTTTTGCTTCATTTTTGTTGATTAAATTCAAGCATTCTCTCTGATCGCCTCCTGTGGTGGCTACGTAATTAAATTTCTATTTATTAGAGCATTCTTGAGTACTACCAGTCACCACGTTAGTCTGTACATCACAAATCCCTTTATCTACTTATGCAAAAAGAGACAAAATCACTAAAGCAGAAATTATTTTCTTTATGCTTTAATTCAAGACAAATCTTTGAGGAGACATGTAAATACTACCATTTCTCCACAAATTAATAATTAATCCAATGGACATAATAATCATGGTTTATGGGATTGTCTAATTAAATGCATGTAGGTAGATTTGTAAATTCAAGATTTGTACTTAAATGTGAGTTAACTGGGAAGTAATTTAGTTTAATTTTGTTTGTACTGCCAAGTCAACCATTGTGGTCAATGCGATTCGCTGAAAACGTGGATGTGGTTGGATTTTTAAAATGCCTACATTTGTAAGTTTGTATAGTTCTGCAAGAGTTACCAAATTAAAGTGATTTAGGGAAAATGGTCTCAACCAAAAAATCAGCATTGCGAATTACATACTTTGATACATTACAATATGTCGTTCTTCTTCCAATAATGTTTTCAGAGTCCACACGGTATATTTGTTACTGTTGCCTGAAATGAAAACTTACAGAAATATTTAAAATGCATCAGTTCTGTCAGTTGTGTACAATAAGTTGATGTTGAAAAGGCCAATTGAACCTAAAACAGATATGAGCAGACTGTAGGTTGGAGAGCGTAATTTATATATGTACAGGTATTGATTGTGATTGCATGGTGTGGAGAAGTCAAATGGCCAAAGTCTCTTTGGGCTCATGTGATGTAACGCTAAAAGGAAAAGAACGGAGGGATTAGGATTGGATTGGGATTTGACATTGCATATGCATTTCCATAGAACCATGAAAGAACCTGTTTCGTATAGGATTTGATTACTTCTTGGTAGCCTCAGTGATTGTCTACGATGCATAAAGAAAGAGTTGAGCGAGTATCATCATACCATAACTGGATTCATGGAGATCCTTCTTTTAAGTATGATTTCAATGCCCAGGATCATTGAAATATGTATTACTATTGCATAAGAAGGGGACGTACGTCCCGAAGAACCTCATGGCATTATTGTCAGATCTTCCATTTCATTTCCATGTATGCTTTCAGTAATCATCCATGTACAGGTACGTACCCAGAAAGGCTACAGGAGTCGAGTACAGGCTACAGACAGTGTTTCCGTTAATTTCTTTGCTATACGCACAGTCTAGTACACTGTTGCTTCACCAGTCAATCTTGTCTGTTGAACTTCATACTTCAGTGGATTTTGGGGGAGAATGTAGATTTGTTGGTAAAAAGTTTTAAAAAAGGAATAAAACAGCTGAAACAAACAGACAGCGAAGGAGAGAGAGATGGCGAAAAACAACTCTTGAAATGGCTGAAACATAATGAGAAACGGCTATGTCGGTTCTCTCTTTTCTTTTCACAAACACCAACTTCAGACAGAGTTATTCCGACGACATTTTATGAGCTTAAACCATACGCATTTTCTTGTCATACGGATATTCCATCGAAATAATGATCCCGATGATGTGATACAGTCTGGTGGACTAAGTAAGATGTATATGAAAATGGCAAGGTCTAGGATGGCATATAGGGGCAATCTTGTTGCAACCAGATGAACTACAACGGCCAAGAGAAAAGATGAATTAATAGGGAAACGAGCTATTAGACATGTAGACTGGTGCTGGTGCTAAAGTAACAACTTTTTGGAATTCGAATGACTCCGAGTCGAGATGGGCTTCTACGTCTTCCCATATGGATTAACCGACTGCATGTGATAGCTACACTCATTGCATGACAAGCAGTGAGACAGTATTCTTTGAAGGAATGGACCGCAGTTACCAGATCATGGGGAAGCTGTACCTTCAGAGAAAAGGCTAGCGTGAAAAATAATCAACCAAATGACCAGAGCATTCTAGAGCAGAAAGAAACCATATATTATCTTCCGTATTTAAGAGAAATGCGAAATAGGATGAGATGGGAGTAATGTGATGTAATGTACCTTACGTACCTACGTATCTACTCCGACCAGGAGGCTTCCAATAGCCAAAGGCAGTTCGTGTGCTGTTATGTACTTCTCTGCTTCCATCCTTTATGATCGCTTAAATTTTCTATATTTTGCAAATGAAAACGAAATAATATTCAAATAGACTGCTGTAGGGCTCTATCATGAGAATTCGTATGTCTAGTCTAGACTCCATGGAATACGTCAGTTGTCGCTTGTACTTACATTCGTATGTAATGTGCCATTTATTTTGTTATACATAATGCTTTTTGGACTTCTAGTTTTTTTTTTTGAACAACAATATTTTTAGCAGTAGTATTATTAGCACGACTACATTTTACTAAATGCCTTTGATTCTGGTTGTAAATCCCAACAATTTTTATTCGTGTCAACAGAAATTTACAGGAACAGGATGAGCTTCCAATTCAGCAAGACCAATTCTCAACTCACGCAGTGAGAATGTATCTACGGTTATATTTTTTACATTGGCTTATTAGTACATTTGCGTTCTATGGCTGCACATTATTAATTAAAGCATTTAAGGCAGGAAACTATCGACATCAAAGTTACAGAAATGTTTGTTGAAAATGCTATTTCCAGTTTTTGTACGTTTCTCGGTGTCGTTCTTATAAACTGCTTGTCAAAAGGCAAAAATGTAGTGTCATGTATGGTATCTGGGAATGAATGTGTTACAGTAAACAAGCCTATTTGTTATGTATATTGGCTAAA
>JAAXYX010005627.1:0-10657 GCA_036851915.1 Ptenothrix huangshanensis | reverse complement strand
GTTAACTTGAAATTACAAAGGCAAAGGGATCATTGGGATCCCCTTCTTGTCTGGGATTTCAAATTTCAAACCATATATGATGTGAGGACAAACAAGAGCAGGTAGATTTTAAGGAAGTCAGTATTATTGCTTTGATTTTTTCCACCAAGACTTACCTTTTTACCTGTTTGCTTCTACCTTCGATTTTTAATAGTAAATAAAGCAATATTTACTCTACTATCTGTATTACTGTAGGCAAGTAGGTATTCCATATAGTGCTTTTCAAGTTTGTCCAACAAATACCAAGGGTTATTAAACTGAAAATGGAAAGTGATTCTACTGGCGAATCGGATGGGCATAATATTTGTCTGTTGGCTCTCCTTACCAGTAGGTAACACTAACACTCAATCCATGTAATACAATAATGGCATCCCATGCTGTTCACATGGCATAATATTTTTGAATTTTTTCCTCATTTTTTTCAATTGTGTCCACATGGATGTGGATGTTGAAGCTTTAACAACCTTGAAGAAATATTTTTGAATTGAAGGTGAAGTTGTGGTCGAAATCGCTGTGATAATATTCATTGAATTGGAGTCACTGCGTAACCGACATGGTAGATGTAGATACCTATTAGGATAATCATCTGAAGGAAATAAAACATGTGAGAAGACAGATTGTCCAGTCCCTTTGGCTTGGCTAGATCCCAATGATCACTTGCAGGATACCATTGCCTTGTATAAGGCTTCCTATTCCAATCTTTTAGTTACTTTGTTTGTTACCCCAGTCTTCAGCAAGAGGAGGAAATAAGTCACGCTCGATAATCTAAAAAATATCTGCGACTCAATCTATACGGTAATCTTCGCATGAATTATACTGTACAAGTAACTATATATCTATTAATCTATTTACATATGATAGATACAAATATATCTAGATAATTACTTTGAGACTCCCTTTGAATGGCTTTCGTTAGTACAACGCCGAATTCAAAGCCAAAACCAGAATAAAAAGCTTCTTGCCGAGATTCTGTATGTAGTTGTGTCGCGTTTATAATATTAACATGGGCATCATCCCTGGAAACTTCTCACCAATAAAAAAAACCAAAAGAAAAGATGGGACTTATAGGCAGGTACCTACTTTATAATGAGCCTCAACCATGATTGTGCAAATAAGTTTTGCTCCTGTACCATCAAACTCATCAGGCTATGTACAAAATACAACGAACGCGTCTATCTGTTACTAAATCAAGATGTTGGCACACTGCTAAAACTAAAAAATCTTCAAACACGAAAAATTGCTTCTAAAGTACATCTAAAACGCAACAAAAACGCATGTTGGACTATGAGATGAGTGCCAATGTTAATTAGTGCCTGGTTTGCAGTTCCAAATACTGAATAAAGCCATTTCTATTTTGTTAATTAGATTTTCAGAATGTATGTAATTAAATAGGGTCCTAGAGAGAAATCCGATTAGCTCTTCTAGCAGCATTATTCTTAGACACTATTCTAGAGATCTTCGAAAGCAGGGATAAGATGTTCATGTTTTCAAAATTTCAAAAAAGGTGACTGAAAACCACCGTATTTAATACTGGCTGACACTATTATAATTGAACTGAGAGGTTCAAAGAAACCTCAGTAAGAGCCAGAGCAGAGGTGTGATGACTGGAAAAAGAACTCCGTATTCACCTAAGGCTTTTAAATCTGTAGTCATTCGAGCCCTTAAAATCATCAAAGACAGACGCTCTGAAGCCAAGTATTCCCCTGACGTTTTTAGCACTCAGATTGACACCAATAGTGAAAGTGAAGCCATTAGAGGATACATAAGGGGTACACTCGTTGGTCTAACATGTAAGCTGTCCGAGGAAGGATGAAGAAGAGAAGTAAGAAATGACACTTGCAATGCGCCAAATGGCTAAATCAATGAATAAATCTGTCTGGAATACAATATTGTCGGTTAGTACGGGAAACCAAAGGATACGTACGTGCTTGAATTCTAGCAAAGCCTATCCATTGATGCATATTATTAAAGAGTTGCACTACACGCAACTGAACTGTCAAAGGAAGGAAAATGATCATTTTCCTTTCAGAAGCCTGGGAGTTTATGCGAACTCCATGAACGACATGAATCCTTTGATGTTCGTTGCTTGTTGGCTCGCTTGGTTTGCCACAGCTTGTCAATTAATAATTGATAAATTTGCCATTTTGACAAAAATCCAAGGTACCTACTTACATATTGCGTCCCAATGTTCGTACATGAACACTGAAAACGGGGAGCTTTCCGAGCAAGCATTTCGGTGAGTACGAGCATATACGACAAGGATTGTTTAAGAACTAGAGTTAGGAATATGTATCAAGAAACTTGTGTCGGTGTTAGACGCATATGACTCTAGCAAGCCATCGAATCTAGAAGAATTGTCAAATGTTCCATTTTAAGAGATTCGAAAGGAGAAAAATGCTCTTTTATTACTTTGATTTTGACTTGTAACCTTTCCCTTATGATTTTTTATACTGATTTTCGAGCAAAGACTACATTTTTCAATTGCTTTAATCTACATTTGCATTTCTTGTCACAAACATCAAAAATTAGTGTCATTCAAAGTCATAATGTATCATCGTAAATCATAAATTTTGTAAGTGCACTTGATGACTGATTTTGCTGTTTTAAAAGTAGTAGACTGTGGCAGGTACCTGCACTCTGCAGCATTGATTATTGATTATACAGTCCTTTGTAGAATGATTTTCTATTGCCTTCGCAGCAGAAACTTGCAGGGTATAATTATATATTTTTGACTCAAAGTTTCCCTTTATGCCTAATGAGAATAAGACATAACTATAGTGAAATGGAATGCGCTCTAATGTGGATATATTCTATCCAAGTAGTTCGCAGGTAGATTGAATTTGCTACTGTTATTTGTTGATTTCAGGAGGAATACATAAGAGCGCCATAGCCATACGTACGACTGTGTTAATGAGCCCACTTTCTTGGACCAAAAGATAAGTGAGCTCCGAATGCATCCACCTGTGGTCACATCTCTAGTTCCTAAGACTGACAGTTGGACTCAAGTTGGAAAATTCATGATTCCCTTGGGCGTCCGTATTCAAATTCCAGTTTGGCAAATTCACCATGATAAAGATTTATGACCTGAACCATACAAGTATGATCCTAATCACTTTAATCCTCCTGTAAGCAAGCGAGCATCCCAAGACTTGCTTCCCACTCGGGGCTGGACCTTGAAACAATGTGGGGATGAACTTCTGAACGAGAAACGAAAGTGACGTTGGCCCGGCTGGTGTCTTCGCACTCCGGTAGGTAACTAAAATAAATATGCAAAAAGGCTTTTAGTCTACCTAACATTTCTGACACGAAATCTGTCGCAGTACCTTGTAGCTTACGATATATTTCCCCTTGTCTTTTATAGTTTGGCTCTTACTGAAGACACGGTCAAAGAAGTAAAACTCACAGTCCCAACACCAACTACTTACTGTACCTGAAAGCAAATTGCTCTTGAGATGAGACGCTGAAGATACGTTTTCTTTTAACTGAGCATACCGTGCTCATCGTATCGTAACGCTGGTTTGGCTTACCGAGCAATATTAAATGGAAACGCCAGCACCGGGAGCAAGAAGAAAGATACTGTCTTTTAGTGTCATATCTTAAGCTGGCTGCCACACAATACCTTCGGTAAGCAGTCAGGAAAGAAGTACAGAGAGGTTGACAAGGTTTTATTTTTTATGATTTAGGGCATTCAAGTTAAGAAACAATTGACTCGGAGCTGTAAAGTAGATCAGTATAAAGTAGGCAGCATTTAGTTTAAAAAATACTACAGTAGTGTGTAGTAATGTATGAATTAAACTGTAGGTAGTAGGTAACTCATTTATTGATATGCATTTATTACCTAATACATATGCACATGTATACACGCGGCACAAATGCATAGGTATTTAATTATTTTAATTATATACATGACATCATAGCAATACTGCCATGTAATTTTATTAAGCCCTCTAGCTCTAATTACAGGAGTTGAGTAATGGCCACTGGAATTAAATCGCAATCTTGTAACTACTATACAGATGCATACATATTTACATATACATGCACACATTACATGTACAATAGACAAGAGATAATACGTAATTAGCATACTGTAGTTAGCATTTTTAATTATACGAAAACGAGTTAATCCTTACAAGAAAGTTGCAGTGAAACCGTCCATTTGACATTCATAGCAAAGGATGATCATGTACTTTCCTTGACACAAAAGGAACTCTGGATGCTCAACCGGTGAAGCTCATGTACAGTAAAAGTAGTACCAGATTTTACTGAAGTGCCGTAAACATTAGGAATTGTAGTTGCAGAATTTCCATAATAATTACGCTTTCAGGTAAAACTGGTGTTGATTTTTTCCTTAGAATTGTAGACATTAGCTTGTAGACTTGAGTTGGGCGTGCAACTTGATCATTGTTTCGTCCCAAACACTAGAATTGTCATTTAGATGATTTAATCCTAGTGTAATCTCACCAGACCATTTTTTGATGAGCGGTGCACCAAACCAGAAGAAGCACGTTGTTGTGTGTGTAATAAGAAACCATGAGTTTAAGGCATGGGGCAAATGGTTTCATGTCTGGAGGGAATGGGTTTCTTACGACGGATATCTTCCACTCTTGCAAACATTTGTGCCTAAAAACATAAACTCAAATGTTTCAGGAACAAACAACTGTCATATTCTTTTGATTTCGAACTCAAACTAATTGGACTGGTGAGGAGCAGGTCATAACAGGATTGCTCCGCTTTAATTAATTATTAATTGTAACTTTAAATCTAATATAAGTCGTGTTTAATTTGTTAACTAGGATATGCCGGGATCTTTAGGGGTGATGTGATGGTGTAGTACTTCTGTATATAATGAACATATGCGGGCTCAAATAAATTAATAAATTCTCAGTTAGCTGAAACCATACTGCACTGTGAAAGCTAAGCGATTTAAAAAAAGGAAAACTGCCTGAACGCCAGAAAACTACTCGTATTTAGAATAATAATTAGAACCGCAGTTAGGATGCTTCTTAAGAATGCTTCTTAATGCAACAAATTTCCTTTGTGCACTACGAGATGTGCTGTAGATGCACTTTCGATTGTTTTTAGATGAACTTTAGGTGAACTTGAAATGCATCGTAACTGCGTTCATAATAATACTAAACACGAGTAGGCTTTTGGCGTAAGAGATGCACTAGTTTTCATAGTGTACATATGTATATAAAAATTAACAAGTGTTTAAAAAAAATCTTTCACATCGCAGAATTTTTCTGCGCCTTTTTGTGAGTACTACATTTCCGTTTTTAATTTAAAAAACAAAAAAACAGTAAAAAAGATTAGAAAAATAAATAATTACAAACTTTTGTGAGTATGATTTGATGCTTACAGTTTGAATCAAAATGTGCACAAATGTTGCACGTTTTAATTCCCCTTAGTTCAAATATATATGTATATGTTAAGAATTAAAAAAAACTGCAAGATCGTAATATAAGAAAGTGAAACAAAATATTTTTGTACTGTTAGAAACAATACATACAGAAGTTTTAATTCTTGTTCTTGTTCTATAAAAAATGAACAACATGTAAGGATACAAATTACACAAAATTGGAGAACATATTACATATTTTTATATACTAATGCTATGCATTCGAATAATTGTTACTTTAAATGCGAAAATAATTGTGAATGTTAAAATCATGGAAAGAAGATGTCAAAAAATACGAAAAAGCGAAACAAGTTTTTTCCAAGCTGAAGTATAGCTTGGATATGAAATTGACCACACTAAAAAATTGAATATTTCTTAATTATACATCGCATCGGAATGAAGCAGGAAAGATTATCACCAAATCGTTTGAAGTTCGAAAGAAACTATTTGTGTAAATAATTGAACTGAACGTAATTTTTTAACTACAACAATTACCAAATTAAATGTAGAATTTTATTAGTAATGACTATTTAAGTATTTATGTATATATATGAGTACTCGTAAAAAATTCAAAACAAAATTACAGCCAAAGCTTTACTTTCTTCCAGAACACATTTTTGAAACAAATTGTTTCTCTTGGACTTAAGCCACTCTGACTCTAAGCAAAATTTTTCACTCTAATAGCAAGAGCAATATTTGATAAAATTTGATTGAACTAATAATTAAAGAATTAATTACAACTATGTATGTATATACTATGGTAGTATTACGAATTGATGGCATATGTGGCTTTATGTTATTTTGTTTTTAGCGTATGTATGCAACTAATTTCTTAAATTATTGCTATGAATTTAGCCTTAATTTAAAATGGTCAACGACAAATGTTCGCAATTTCAGAGCTTTCTTATGTCATGCTGATTTACAGGGGGTACTGAAATCTTTTTAATAAATAACAATAAATTATGGAGTTTATTATTAATATTATGTTTCAACCCGTGCTATTAAATATGAGTTTTATTTATTCTGCATTTTCATCTCCTGTTCATTCGTGGCATGTACGACGACCAAGCCAATCAGAAGAACTTTACAGGAAAATATACCTATGTAGCCACTGTAGCCAGGCTCCGGGGATTTTGCTCCGCAGAACTTTTTTTAAGAAATCTCTCCTGAGAATAAAATTACTCTCTTAGAAACCTATGATCAAATATTATACTTTATACTTTAATATTTTGAGCAAATGAAAAATAAAAAACTGTAACTGTGGCTAGATCTACTGACGCAGATTCGATACACTTCCGATTCTCAACTTCATTTCATTTCGTGAAAAAAATGTCGTAAGGCTGAATGTCCTGTAATTTAATATTTAACAAAGAATTATTGGTTCATATCATAATGTATTTTCATCGTTTAAGGCATTGTTTATACCATACATGTTTGAGATACTATTCATAATTGTTGTTTGTATACATCCTGGAGACCATCCGGTCAAGAAGAACGAGTCGGAACAAACAAAGGAAATGTGTTGGTCTTCTGTATATAATTTATCTAGAGGACCAAAGAGCACGGCAAAAACTGATGAACTAAAACGTCAAAAAGCTAATTCAATTTTATGCAATTATGACCTAAGGTAAGATGGATCTCAAGTTCACCGCGTCTCAACTAACAAAATGTGTTTTTGATGCTTTGTAAATGCTGTTCAGATGAACCCGAATCTATAATAAATATTCTATAAACCAGGATTATTTTGTGATTTTTTACATTTTTGTTTTTAGTGTAGACACAGGAGACTACGCGTTTGCTTCGCGCAGCAGATGCTTTAATCAAAGAGGACACATAGACTTGTTATTGTTCATTCCCTCCGTTCCCGTTGCCACGCTACTCACCTACATAACAAACTGTACCAATCTATTTTATTGATTCCCTGTTGTTGTTGTAACGTAATACGTAACATATGTACTGTACATGCTCTCGGCAAAATAAATACTCTGCAAGTCTGGGTTTTAGTGCCGTTGTCGTGGATTTGTTCTTGACTTGTTAGGACCACGCTATTGCTCATACTAATTTGAATGAATTTCAAAATTTGAATAATTACTGTCATAAGTCATAAAAGGCCTGCTCGGAACTAGCACTAGCTCAACTTGTTCGGCTATTAGCTATTAGCTATCACATCACACACATCGCATTACCATCATTACGTACAACAACATCACCTATTCTAGGCATAGCTATAACATATGTACATAGCCGTTGTTCCTGGGTGCTTTACTCTCACTTAAGAATAACAATAGCAGGATAAAGTATCTACAAGATACATTAACACATTGAATCCATTTTTTGAAAGACGTCATACACGTAATTACGCACACTGCTCAGATGCTTACTGGTTGACAAAATAAATAAGAGTGGCCAACAAACTTGGATTTTAATATCTTCTAGTGCATTAGGACAATAGACGGGCCATTTTTTCAGTGTGTAAGAAAGCAACATAAAAGTCTAGTGGTTCCAGAGTTGAGTGAAATTTAAAGCTGGTCCTATCACAAGAGGAATGAAGTTGAAACTTGGAGTCGTTGGACCAACAGGGGTAAGGAAATAAAACGACATTAGTTTTTCATCTACCTATGCAACTTTATTTTGTTGTGGCCCTAATGTATTTTCAATTAGTCGAAGAGCATTACAAATTTAATGACGTTGCATTATGTTGCCTTGATTGTCTCCACTCCTATTGTCATCTCAATCTCAATCCCCATTTCCTCACATTCAGAAGATATTGAGGAATATTAAGGAATATTAAGGACTCAAGGCAGCAATTCAAAAACAGTTAATAAAGTGTGTTATGTGTTGTTGCTGGGTAATGACCGATGACTGATACCCATTACAATGTATGTATATGTACGTTTCTATGTATTCTGCAGTCGGGCAAGTCGACAATCTGCAATCTGCTTGGAAACGAAGGTTTCGGAGACAGCGCAAATAGTCATCTTCCATATCGCCCCACGCATTCTATCAGGATTGTAGAATTCACCGTGGCAAACATAGAACTGACAAAATATAATATGGAGGTGGATTGCCAACTCTGGGAAATGGGCGGAAATCCACGGTAAGGCTAAAATTATAGTTTGTGATCATCACGTAACATTATTGTAAGCAACAGAAATTCATCTGTTTATAATAATTTCTGAAATTGAAAATTATAAAGAATGCACCTAAATAAGAAAGAATTGATTCCCTACTTTGTCTTAGACTGAAACAGCTATGGTCTGGAATGCAAAATAATTTGGATGGAATCATAATGGTCTATGATGTAAACAATGAGACCCACGTTCGAGATGCTAGTGCATTTTACATGCATTTCGTGACCCATGCTCCAACTAATATCTCCCCAAGTCAATGTCTAATAGTGGGGAACATATTTCGAGGTCAGCGTGAGACCGGCGTTCAGAAAATTGTGGGAATAGGACAACGAGTGCGACATATTGCAGTGAATCTTGACGATGATGCGAGTTACCTGAGGGAAGAGTTTCGGCACTACGTTACTGGTGTTTCTCAAGTGATTTTTGATCGCGAAAAGACTAATATGATGGCGTAATTAATTCACCGTTTTCTACACTGTTTTACACAATTTTCCTTAAGCAAAAAAAATTGAGTGGTTAGTAATTAGCTATCAATTAGATGTGTAATGCAATTGCTCACAGTACACTGAGGAATGATATTTCCCCCTTTTTCGGGTTTTGTTTTTACTCTGGGTAGTGTAATTGTATTTAATTCAGCCCTCAAACATTGACCCACCTACATATTTACTTGGAAGTATTCTTTCAATTCCGTCCAGCTTTAACTTTAACTCCATTTTTCCAATTCCTTTCTATTATGTATATCCTTACTCCTTGCCTTTTTTCTGACCAAATGATTACCAGAAACTCAAGTAAGACTTCGACTCGTTTCCGAGCTCAGGATTTCAAATGTCGTACACGAGCCAGAAGCCCAGCTCACGTATGCCGTCCAACCCGTCCAGTTTCTCCAGCGATTCCTGTAGTCCCTGAGTTGGATGCTCCTAATCAATCAAGTTCGCGAAAAAGATCTGCGAATTCGAGGTTCTCTCCAGAAAAGTTGAGTCTCAATACCATAATTGAAAAACTTAAAGTTAAAGTAGAGATTGAGCAAGAAGGCGAGTCTCCATTGTAGAAACTGGTGAGAGAAGAAGAGTTTCATTTCCTCCTTCATTTCCTCCCTACTCGTAAGTGAATGTGAGCAACTGATTTCTGAACACTTGTCATCTGCCGCCGTACTGTGCAAGTTGCTGGGAATGGGAATCTTGTGTTTGCCTTTGTTATTGATGGTGTTATAATTAATTCTTCCCATATGTGCCATCCATCGGTTGAGTGAGCTTCAGTGTTATACATGTATATGTAGTCTAGGCTTGCTTTCAATGCCAGCGTAATAATTATGACTCCCATTGCATTGTAATAATATCGATTTAGCATAAAAAATTTAGTTTGCACGGCAAAACTTTGCAATAAAATTGGAATGGGAATTTGTATATACTTGATATCACCTATATATGGATTCTGAAATTCTACCTAAAAAAAACTTTAGTATATGAACGTGTGGATGCAAGTGCCTTCGGAGGTAGTTGCTCAAACACAAAAGTTATTTATGTATGTGCTTGTGCTAGTGGTGCTAGTAGCAGCTGAGGAAAATAAATTTTGTGGAGCCATGGTAATTCCAAAGTCTATTCTTTCCTAACGTAGTAGTCCTTAACTTTATTTCTAAAAGAAATTGTCATCTCTCATCTTTCACGGTCATGGAGTTACTGTAATCACGTCGCATATGAATGCTACCAAAATTTATCTCAGAGCGGCATGCCTGGTTTAGCCAGCAAGTTTTTGATGGTAGTAGAAGTCGTATTAGGTAGTGCAATATTTCTTACTTTTCTTACGTGTCAAGATGATGAAAGGAGTCCGATTGTGAACCCTAGACTTATCCTTAGATGCATGTAGGTCAGGTGTTGATTAAACGGTGGGTTAAACCCGAGGGAGTAGGCTAATTTTTTAAAAAGCATCCCCACTCCAATTAATTAGGTGGGGGTTTAAATAATTTAAAAATCTCATTATGCAATATGCAGTTTGTGTCGTTTGTATGGAAAATAATTGAGTAGGTAGCATGTGACTGAAATATGCATACGAAACCGAGTCATGATTTCAATTGCAAATCCCCACGTTG
>JAAXYX010005626.1:0-10658 GCA_036851915.1 Ptenothrix huangshanensis | reverse complement strand
CAGCTTTAAACTTAACACAAATAAATAATTTATAGTTAAGAATATGGAGGAAAATCTGATGCCTTGTAAATTACTTTTTACCTTAAAATTTTTGTTATCTAAAAATTGTAACCTTTCCAAAAACGAAATTAATTCCTTCCAAGCCCGCACTCAGTAAAGTCCCTACCCTTCCACCCTCTCACCCTTCTATAGGTCTTCTTACCCTTCCACCAACCATCCCGTTAGACCTATCTTAACGGCTCACACCCTTTCCTTCCGCCTACTTGTAGGCCTACTTTGTGGGAAGGTGCCGACGTTTGACTTGTAATGTATTCCAAAATTCACTTAGTATACCCTGCTCTAGTAAGGTACCTTCCCCTTATAGTATACTCCCCCCAGGCACTTAAATTTAGCTCTAATATACCCGGCCATACTATTACAGAGAATACGGTAGTTCCATGTTGTTTGGTTGTTTGATTGACGATTTATTGCAATCTCCGGGATCTAACCCCGAGCTATCTTTTGCGCGCTTGGATGGCATTTCCAAAGTATACATTTTCATGAAAATCAAAATATACCATTAAATTCCTCATAAAATTCTGCGTATATTATGATTTACTTTGGCTGGGTATGGCATTCCAGTTGTCTACAATCTATAGTCAAAGTTGGAAAAAATGCATATTTTGTGTTTGGAATTTTGTATTAAATACTTGTAAGGGTCTTAGTATTTCCGGATGAATCATGCTTTAAAGTGCATTTAATTTACTACAAGACAAAAGAAACCACAAATCGATCCGTTAAATGGTTAAAAAATGGTTTCAAAGCGGAACTTTTAAGATTTTATATGTACTTTAAATGGATCATGGAAACCAATTCTCAAAACTCTCATTGAGCCTTAAGAGTCTGATCCACGCGGGACGAATTTCCTTTTTCTGAGGAAAAATTGGAATCGCGTTATCATGTGAAGGATTTTCAGTTTTCCAGAAACCATGTTTATGGGATGCTTGAAGCATTTTTAGATGAATGAGTGTATGTAAATTCAAGTTTTGGAGCTTTCTAAACAATGAAAATATAATTCGAGGCCGTTTGGGGCCATTATCAATGTGGAGTTAGGGGGTTGTATAAATAATTGGAAACATTGGAACTTGGATAGACATATTTTGAATTCCCGAATTGTCAAGAAATTAAGTGTATGAATGATATCCAGAAATCCAGACTGCTACTTGGCATAGGTAGTGCCTATGCAAAGTAGCAGTGGCATACCAAAGCGGCTGAACTTGACTGTTTATATAAATTCAGCCTCCTTTTTTACACACAGTTTAAGTTCAACTGCCTTGAGTGGATAACTTTTGTACTTGGGGAAAATGTTAGTTGCTTCCTGCTTCTACTATTTCTTTCCTATAATTAAATTGACCTGCGACGCTGACGAAGCTGAAGCTGAAGACGAAGAGCCAGATGCTGAGGGTGGCGAATGTAAGGTTAATAAGCGAACTGGGCTGGGAAGACATTCTCCTCATTGCTGTCAACATCTTCGACTACCTTTCACTGGAACTTTCTTTTCGCTAGATTCGGAATCGAGGAATTGAATTGGAAGTCGTAATGATGCTTTACTTTTTCTCGTGCTGGACCAGTCCAGAATTTAATTTCAACACAGCCATGACACAGACATGATTCGGGTACACAGGTTAGGTTAGTTGTTGAATATGGAAATTGGATATGATATGCATTGAGTTTCAGATTTCAGTTCAGATTAAGACGTGGAGCCGAGAACGAAAAAGGTGTCAAAATCTGCTGAGAAACTGAAGCTGAAACTGAAATACGAGAGCGGACGTTCGCATGAGAAAATAATGGATAAATAACACACCAAACTTGTAAAAATGGTCCTCGTCCTTATGTTGGTTATGTTATGATATCAGTTGTTAACCCCATGGCTACCAGCTACGATTATTATCGTATTGGGATAAACAACTGTGATTTCCCAAATACGATAATAATTGTAGTTTCAAAAACATCAAATGAAACCCGACTACGATTATTATCGTATTGAACCCAACAAACACTGTGGCCCAACTGTGTTTGTTGGGTTCAAAAGTTCTGCATAAAAAAGTTCTGCTTTGTTATATTTACTTATATTTTCCCTAACCGTGCCAACTAAAATTTTAATTGTGCCATTTATGAATTTATCATCGATTATCCTTAATTTCCAAGGTAACTCTCCACGGATTTTGACAAATGGTGTGTCAATGGCACAATAATTAAATTAGCAGTGTAGAGCACCAGTAACCTGAGTGTTGAATACTCAGTCAAATCAAATGGAAAACTATGGGGCAGATGATGATGAGACGAAAGTGTATCAACCAATCAATGATTCAATTCAATTATTCGGCTTAAATTAACATATCAACCGTATGACTTGCATAGGTACATTAAATGGGATGGACATGAAAGTGTGCCTCAATTCTTCTTTTCAGTGTTTTGCCTTCAGCCTCCTTGTCAACACGGATGACATACCAGGAGCATATCATACCAAATCATGTGGATGTGGATTAGTTGATTGCATGCCCTACCTGCCTTAAGCTGAACATTTCTTCGAGAAAGACAGTTGTACTTGAACGTAGACTTTTGTTGGTGATGATTGTGACTATGACTATGATGACTGACGAGGATGGTGGGTAGTGGGATGAGAAGAGAATATGTCCAAGATCCGAGATCCAACGTCCAATGCATGTGGTACTCGCTCATTCATCCATTCATTTCTTCGTGTCTTCATTGTTCGTCTAATGATATTATTATTACAAACCGTCATCATTAAGGTGCAAACTATGTACCTGGCTATTATACCCATTATTAGTATTGTATACGATTCCAATGATAATCTACCTACCCAGTTATGTATCTTTATGTATACACATACATAGCTTACATATTCAAGTATGTATAAGAAAAGAGTGTGTATGATCTTTAGTGTCGATTCTCTACACTCCAACTTCAGTGTGTCTTTCGTCCTCAGTGTTTTTTAACTTTGCAAACTGTTTTGCAATTATATTTGGAAGAGATTCAATTCTTTAGGCGGTGGACCTTAAATGGAAAAATGCATTGTGTTGTCGGTATTGGGACTACTATTGGCATCTAAATAGTGTAGTATTGTATTGTGCACATACAAATACGGACACAAACATGGACAGGAGGATAGGACATGTATTGACCCACTATTAGTACTGATATCATACATACTAGTAATTCCATGCATAATGGTGTGCAGAGAAGGTCTATCTGAAAGAAGGGAATGTTAACTGAACGTTTCCAAACTTAAATGATGTCAAAGAACGCGTGGAGGAGTGGAGGATCAAGTTATAGTCAAATCTCCTCCTATTTCCCAAATCAAAATTTCAATAGCATTTCTCACCATGGTAGATTGCATGTGTTCAGGTTCATCAGAAATGAATACAGTAATTTATTACAGATATGGTTTAGATCTATGTATTTCCCAAAATTCCAGCTGGCAATCGTTTCGATCTGGGTGACGGTGACGCTTTCCCTGGTCTGCTACATAAAATATGCTGTTTTGAAGAGGAAGTCGCGAATTTCCTAGCTCGTCGGTGGATCCTCTTTGAGTACTGTAATTTCTAAGAAGCATACAATTTATCGTTAGTGGCATTCAATTAAAATCGCATAGAATGAATGAAATCTTGCCGCCTTCCCTTACCCTTTGAGAAGGAAACCAAATAAGCGGAAGGCCAAGGTAGTTCACAGTCTTCCTAAGTAGACTGTCCGGTGTCTCTTGCCAAACAGAACAGCCACCAGTCAGCAGAAGCATATCTGTATGTTGTATAAAGAATTGCGACTGAGTCACAAATATACTATTTTATTTCTTAATAATGAACATGATCGTCTTACTTTCCGCATTCTCATTCATCGTATCTTTTATACTTATGACTATGCCTTCAAAGAAACGGTTATTAATAAATGCGAATATGATCTGTTGTGCTTTACCAGACATGGTCCAGTTGTTGTAAAATTTGTGTACCACTTATGTACCACATTGTATGTAGAATGTGAGTGTAGCGGATCAAGCTCCACAGATATCCATACATACATAGGTGTAGGTATTTGTATATGCACCTACTTATATATCAGTTATTTATAACAGTAGTAGTTGTACTTGCTCTTGCTCTTTTGCTTGCACTTGCTTCTTTCAGCTTTTGTTTCCGTTTCTGCTCCTATTCTCCTATGTATATAGCATCCTGTTTCGAATGGAGGGAAGAACTTGTGAGATTATTTATGCACGCTTACAATTTACAGCAATTAACTCTGGCCTGCAGCCAAAGCTATTTTTTCACATTCACACTGCTTGGTGCTTGACTACCTAAGAGAATAATGTTCAATAAAATTGTCATAATATCATATAGTCAAATGAAAACATTTACATTTATTCAACCTTATTAATCTTCTCAATTGAATTAAAGCTATGCTATGCAAGCAGTGGATTGAAATTAAGATGATGCTGTACTGTACTAAAAAGTAAATTGCTACGCGATTTCAACACAAGAAATCATAATAGTCATTATTATTGCAACTTGCAACATTTACTTTCAATTACTGAGGAAGTACGAAATCAGCATACTATTATTATGTCGGAATCCGAAAATATTTCAACTGTATGGTGGAAATAATTGGTTGTCACAGCGTGAGCGGATATATCATAATCATAATCTTATCGTTAGATCTGGTTCGTCGGTCAGAGTCATAATGATAACCATAATGATAATCATAATTCCACTGATCGTGCATCAGTCCTGAGTAATGAGAACATACAATTCCAAATTTTTAAACTTATCCAATTGAGTTAAACAATAAGGGTTTTATGTTCAAAGCATAAAACATTCAGTCCTGTCCTCTGCAAATATAATACATTACATGAGCCCAAGGACCTCGTGTGGAAACTGGGAAATGAGTTTTAATATTTTTACGTCTCGAGTCATTGTTACCTCACGCCTACTATTCATTGTGCTTAATATCGATTTAGATTTATCAATCAAACAAATTAACCATTTAATAGGCTCATAAAGAATTTTTATGTAGTAATTAATTATTTGCATTTTTTCCCACCTTATAATCGTAGGAGTGGCTCCCTTTGGAATAAATTGCTTCACCCTCTACCTTAAAGGTAGCTCATGAAATCGCAAGGTGCGGGTCATCTATACGTACATACTACGCACGTATGTATGTTCCTTGTCCTTTTTTAGCACGTGCTCAGTTACAAATTAAATCATGAAATTAAATTACTTATTTATGGTAGCATCTACAACTGCCAACTACGTAATTTTACAAGTTAAAATAGTGCAGCATACTGATGTTTGTATGAACAAATTCCTGTAAAAGGAAGTGTGTTTACGTAAAATCATTAGATTCTGATATGCGCAACTGGACAGAAACTTTGCAATGGCTTTATGGTAAGAATATATTAGTTATATTACTATGTAGTTTGTTGATATTGGTACATTGTAATAGAGCAGAAAGCTAATCTGTAAATGGGCTAATTACACTGACAAATGATTACAATGCTCAATCCACCTATTCTTACGCATACGCATAGTGGATTCTTCGTGGTACATAGTAATTATCATCGAATTGTGCAAATATAAAAAACAGAATAGATGATGATGTGAAGTCCTGTAGTAAACGAACTTAATTTAACACAACTCTACGCAGTGTAATAAGGCAAGGCAACAAAATGCACAAATGCGTGTACATACAACGCAAGAAGCGCAAAAGTGCATGATGGACGCAATAAGCAAAAACAAAAATGAAAGATCGTTTGTGTGTAAAGTTGGGAAGGAATTCATATGGATGGACAGAAGATACAGTAATAGTAATAATTGTAAAGTCTTGAGGATATTAAGCAATGTCTGCTTACTTCTCTTTGATCAGGGCTCAGACAGATTTCGTAGACTTTTAACAGCATTGCGTACATTGTCACCGCCAACAAAAGCGCGTGCACAAGATAACGGTGAGTCCAGCTTCATTTTGGTTTTTGCTTTTTAGTTTTTGCTACGTGTAGTCAAATCTCGTTTTAGTCTCGTTTTTCTACTCTGAGGAGTCAGAAAGCTGGGTCCTGTCCTATGTATGTATTCCGTAACCAATTCTAGCAACGGAATTATGAACCTCCGTATTAGTATCACGGGAAGGGCCCAGAGCATATTCAAGCATAGTCAAAAATGATAACACAATTACAGACTGAATTCTTTAGCACCCAACCCATTTCTGTTCATGACAAGGCAACGACAAGTACAACTAGGTACATAAATATACAATGACAACGACAACCAAGAACGAATGCATCAGCCCCAAAAACCCAGGAATCAAACATGGTAATAATTAGCAAGCATCCTCCTTGTCTCTACAATGTGTTACATTACATGGAATTGGTTTTGGTTGGCACTGTATTTGTTTTACATAGATAATTGTAGAAGTGCCTAACGCTAATCGTAAGCACTGTCACATGCCATACGTCATACTCCAACCAAACCAAACCAAACCAAAGATGAAGACCTAATTTCCTGTCACGTAATAATTTTTATCTCTGCTTCGTAACAAGGAAGGTAAGAGCAATAGTGATAGTAGAAAGGGACACAAGAGGAGAAGCAAAAACGAACAACAACTATCTAATACTTTAATACAGGTAGCTATAGGTAGGTACCTGTACCTAGATATGTATTCCTAGACAGTAAAGTCCGACGTGTTATTCTTCTTATTTCTCCCTGATTATGGCATTCATTATATGGAATTATTGCCTACATTATTACAAAAATTGAACTAGATTCTTCATTGTGATTCTTCTGTCTGACAATGAGTGGTCGGTCGTGGTCGTGATAGTGGTGGTATAAATAGTAAATATATAAATTCGACGCTACTTTTTTTTATATAACACATTTTATCTATCTTGTTCCCCCACACAAGCCGCAATGAGTCTCCGTAATGTCTTAATTTGTGCCTTACCTTCTCCTGCCATTACACTAGCACCTTAGAGTTCCTCATTTGGAACCAATTAAAGCTCAAAGTGTGAGTGTGTGGTTAGAATGCCATAAATTACATGCATTGCGTTTGACCGACGTCAGCCACAGTCAGAGTCAGAATAATCAACAATCAACTCATTACCTCCGCTATTACTAATACTACTCCGACTACCAGCAATAGCATACCACTAGCACCAGTCAGCTTAAGCTTCGTTTAATCTAATTCTGCACACTGCACTGACAAAAGTAGAGCAAGAGCAAATAAATCGCACTGCCGTGTATATACATCCCGCCAGCACATACTGTTTATTTGTAGGTTGGTTTGGTATTTAAATTCCTGAAATAGGTAGGAATACAGAAAGAAGCAATCAAATATTTAACGGATTCATTAAAGTATTTTTATTCTGAGGAAGCGACCGCATATCGTGAATTATTATAGTGACCGATTTGCAATGGATATAAAATTTGTAACTAGAAAATGTTTGTGGTTCACAGCTCAGCATTGTTTTCTCAATGCAATGTAAAAAGTGGCGTAGACGTAAGCAAAGTAAGGAGAATCTCTCTCTCTGCATTATTGCGTAATTATCAGTGCCGATGCGATGTAGGTACCGGTGCAGTAAGAGTGTGGATGAAGGGCCACAAGAGAAGATACCTTTTAGTTTCTTCAACGAATCAATGAATGAATGAATACGTAAATGAAAAAAACGTAAATGGGTTAAAAATTCAGACATAGACACAGATGTACATGTAAACTTAAATACAATGATTGTTTTAGCTAATTTCTGTCAAACTGACGATTGGGGCAGAGAACGTATTTGTATTTACATATACAGAACTGTATAGTGTATAGTCCAGTAGGTATATACCTTTATCCTATACAGTATAGGTACATTAAGCCTTAACCAGTACAAGTCTACAGATGCAAAATTCTGAAAAATGATTATGATGCGGACGCTGAAGACTGTGGCGATGAGTCCCGTTGCGAAATCTGAGTTGGAATTTTGTGTAGTAACAATTTTTCCATGTCCACTCTAATTCCTCCTTGTTCATCCTCATCCTCATCGTTATCGTTATCATAAATAGTAAATAAGTGGTAGATCCGCATGTTCCGTCAATCCTCGACTTGTTCATCTTTCCTTCACACATACTACTTAATAATATTATTTGCAATTTACATGCTTCCTAGCACATGTATCGTATCACTGTTGTTACGGGCAAATGACGACGTAGTAAGTAGAGATGCATTCGGTATCCGTATCCATATGGTCTCCTCATTTTACGGTTTAGCATCTACCACATGGAGACCCATAATGCCATAGCGCCGGTATAAGCAACCAACTCCAAATCCACCAAAATCAAATATACAGTTGGAGTTTCAAACAGAGCTTAAAGTTTAAGGCAGTCATTGTAATCTTAATGTCATCGTAATCACCATCGTAATCTATGCGAAAGAGGAAGAAAAATTTAAATGCATACATGAATACATTGTAACTACCAATGAAGAACCTACCTATACATACACCAATTCATTATTATACCTACATATACGAAAGTACCTCTATATAATACCTTAAGGTTGGGTAAAGCTACCGAAACTTGGATCCGTTGTGTTTGTGTTATTCACACGAACTCTACTCACTACTCATAACTTACCAAGGTTAACACTTTTTCCCTATTCCGCTGCTCATCAAGCTGCAAACTGGCAAACATTTTTGAAGAGATGAATTCATAAATTACACGCATAAGTAATCATACATGAGAATTACATGTGAATAAAGCATTTTTAGTAGTATGTTGGTTTCAAACACCACAAAATGTTTCAAGTAGGGAAACGTAACGTAAATAGTGGACACTGCCAAATAGTTTATTGGACGTTGGACTACCTTGAAAGTTCAGACTTGCCTGTTTTGGTTAAACTCCTTGCTCAACACGTGTTCACTATTATTGGAGTAGACAATGGAATTATTGAATGGAATATGCAATTGAAAGGGTAGATTGTGGCATAGCTGATGACTCTGACCTCTGTGAATTTGAATCTGATTGATTTATATGGATTGCAGATGGTTATTGCAAACCAACCGGCAATGACTAACTGATAACTTATGATTGGACGAACCGAACAACGAATGGATTAAAGTAGACAGTGGATAACAATGATGACTATATATTTTCAAAATGAAAGTACGGACCCACACTTGGTTTTCCTTGTTTACAGTGTCGATAAACAGATGAGGACGAGTGAGTGTCTCCGCTTCGAAATAAATCTGGACTTCTGACACTAACAGAGACAGATCTTTCAAACTCACAAACTCATCTGCATCTCAATGGAAGTAGGTCTTCAGTGAAGCAATACATCACTGATGTAGACAGGGAAAGACAGACAGACGGATTACATGTGTCTCAACCTAAGCTCCATTTCCAAGTCCAAATTCAAATCCAAATCTAAACCAAAACAAATGTGGACTCAAAAGTTTCTTCTTTTTATTTTTGTCTTTACGATCACCGTCATATTTATGTGCAGTTGCACGGACAGACTACACAAATAACATCCGTCATTATTTTCAGTTTCTTAACTTTTTTTCCTCCCAAATTCGTCCAAACTGGATGTTTATAGACTTTATTTACGGTTTATGAAAAAAAGATACATCAAGTCAAGTCATATTACCCGTAGGTACACTGTAACAATTGGTGCATCTTGAACCAGTCCAAAAACCTACTCGGCGGCATCTTTTCTTGTCACAGAGCCTCTAAACATCTAAATTACATCTGAAATGTCTTCATTCAAAGTGCATCTAAAGTGCGTGTTTCAGTCCAGGATGTTCTTTCAATGCATTTAAGATGCACGAAAACAGCAATGATGATGGTACTAAATAGGCGTTTTAGGTGCTTGTTTTCCTGTTAAGATCGTTTAATGTTTACGGTGTGCGTACGTATTACATGCTTAGGTTTACTAAACTGTTGAGTAAAACTGAAGAAGAAGATTTCTTGAAGAAATCTAGGAAGAAATTCTTGAAGAAATGTAGGGCAAATGCAGTGTTGAGTTTTCTCATTTTCCATCTTCCTTTTTTGGATAAAAGCCCACATCTCCCTTTGAGCGAAGATGAACGTGTCGAACTGAGTCAATCCCAATAAAAGTTCCAATACAATGTTTACTACTATAATAAATTAGTAATTAGTTAAACTTGAAGACGGCTATTGAAAAATTTCAAAATAATAGGTTTCTAAAAATAGCTATTAATTGGATTAGCTTTTGATAAAAATACCAAATTTTCGGATTCATTATACAGCCTTTACAGGAGTAAAAAACAATTCTCGACATGAATTGAGATCCCTTCTAATCGCAAGTAACTACAGTAGGACATCTCATCTCTTTACTCATCTCATTTACATCTTAAGAAAAGATGTAAATATTAAAAAAAAAATATTCATAGGTAATGGACAATAATTGTTGTGTAAGTGATTGTGATTTCGTGATCAAGAAGCTGTGCCCAAGAGAACAAACTCACCACGAAAAAGTTTCTACTCCTCTTGTCCATGTAATTATATAATTAGTACAGTAGAAAATCTAGGAGCAAACGACCACGATAATAATGACACAACTATCAAAACGAATTGAAGTTTTATAACATAATCTCAATTCTCAAATTATTCAATTAGAGACTC
>JAAXYX010005625.1:0-10658 GCA_036851915.1 Ptenothrix huangshanensis | reverse complement strand
ACAGTCAGTCAGATCAGAGGCAGAGAGCTCATTTGACAGAGAAAGATATTTGAGAGCGACAAGTTGCAGATTGCAGTTTAGAGGTGCATTACTATAACTTTTAGATTTTAGGAGAATTCCGATCAACCAAATGCCACATGGCCATGGCCGTGGCTGTAGCTGTAGCTGTAGCTGTGATAGTGGATTGAGTGAGTATCCGTAAAGAGCTAGACATGAGACTGAAGGGAATCAATCTATCGTGATTGAAACTTGTTTTATGATACCGACCTTCAGAACCTGATAACATTTGTGTGTACACTATCATAATCCAGATTCTGACTTATTAGTAATGACTGAGAAGTTTTTCTTGTTCCTCCTTCCTCAACAACAAGAGTCAAGTCAGACTAATGTACATAGGTATGTAATGTATGTAACTCATACAGAAGACAAGAACAATTGAATCCAAGTCGAATGAATTAGGATTAGCATTTGTAGGATTGAGTGGGTTAACAAGACTTTTCAACTTCTCCTAAATGACTCGGGCTAACCATTGCAACCCCGTGGCAAAGTGATGGAAGAAAAGGAATCTAATTTTTTCCACTACTCCCACCTGTCCATTCGTCTAGGGGGCACTAGAGTCAAATGCAAATGAGAGCCAATCATAATTATACCATTACGTTTCTCATTGCTGGATTAAGCTCTCAAACTTGATTTGGATTTTCACAGGAACCTCCACTCGACATGTTGTCTTCTGTGCTCACACACTGCGTATGCTACTGATTATAACTCGAGAAGAATAAAATAGTCTTGCTCATATCTCTCCTTTATTTCTACTCCTATGGACCTTTCCAGACGTTTCCTTTTCTGGTAGAAATCTACCCACAAGTCTAGGAGCGAAGCACAAAACAAAACACATTCTTTTCTCCACATGATACGTACGACAGTTATCTTTAGAGCGCGTGGAGCTGGTTAAAGATACGAAATCAAATGATTCCATGTGATGTACGTAATCACTTGATGCGATACGAACGATACATGTCCCAAGCAAAGCCCAAGCCCAAGCCCAAGCCCAATCCCAATCCCAATCCCAGGCCCAAGTCATAGCCAAAGCCAAATCCAAATCCAAAGCCAAAGCCAAAGCCAAAGCCAAGCCAAAGCCAAGGACGTAGAGTGTATACAGAGATACAGTAGATAGTAGACGCGAGCAAGTAAATATATCCAGAGGATTTTGGGGAAGGCAGTTGTGTAGTTAGCTGTAGTTGTGTTTACGAACTTGATAGTTTGGCTCGTGGCGGCAACAGCTTGTCATGTAGCCATGTATGTACCTCGGTAACATTGCTATAATGGCTGGATCGGGATCGGGATCTGGATCTGTGGAACACACACACACACACTAGAATAACAGAATAGGACAGAAAACATATCGACCATCGGGCCGGCCTCTCGGCCCTCTTGCTTTTGGGTAAGGCTTTGGCTTTNTGGAACACACACACACACACTAGAATAACAGAATAGGACAGAAAACATATCGACCATCGGGCCGGCCTCTCGGCCCTCTTGCTTTTGGGTAAGGCTTTGGCTTTGGCTTTGGCTTTGGCTTTTGCTTTGGTTTCCACTTCGGCTTCGGCTTCGACTTCGACTTCGACTTCGACTTCGACTTACTTCCCTCTCGTTCTCGTTCTCGTGCCGTATCTGTTTTGTTTTGTTCTCTTCACCTGCTCTTCTCCTCACTTTCCTTCTTGCTTTCTCATTTCATCTCTTGTGTCCTCTCCTATCCCATTCCCCTTTGTGTCTATAGCCCTCGTCTCGTCCTATACAAGTGCACTGGGCGAAGAGAGTTAGGTGGAAAGTGAGCAGTGAACAGCGCCCGCATGAGCAGCAGAAATGAGGTAACAACTATCCAACTGCGTTGCCACGCCACTAACACTAACACAAAATGGGGAAGACGCACAAGTAAGTCTCAAAAAATATTGCCCGTGTAATATCCGTTCAAGTTCAGATGGGATTCTAGACGTGTTTTGAAACTTTAATCTATCGCCAGGCTAATAAGTGCAACCCACAACTTGTACTTGGCAACCAGGAGCAGGAGCCTGATCGTTTCCAATATCTTGTATCAACACCAACATCCCATCCACATAATAGTAATAGTAATAGTAATACTGACAGTAGACAATACGGAAATAGAGAAATACAGAGGAGGCAAGGTGGACACTATAGATGCGGAGTTGATGGGTTTCTTTCTTATGCCGTGCCGTGTGTGTCTTTTCTTCTGTCTTGACTTGACTTGACTTGACTTGACTAGTCTTGTGTGTGCTCATATAGAGCTGACCCCCCAAATAAAACTTTGCATCGGTCGGTAGACAACAGACCCAACACAAATGATGTTTACTTCTCATACATATGGACTAATGAGCTTAAAACGATTGCAAATTGTTCTCTTGTTAGCTTGGCTCATCAACAGGTTGAGACACTCATGGTGTACATAGCGTAATTTATCAGTTAAAGATCCCATTTAAATGCCTTGCTCCGACCGTCACTCATAGACTCATGGTACAAGTCCAAGTCCAAGCCTTCATGCTCCACTCTAATTAATTGTATCCCAGGGTACGTAGTATGCACATATGCACCTTCCCCCACTTCTTCAGAACCACTCACTCACATTGCATCCCACATGAACTATACATACACCGAGGTAGGTATTCCACTCCATCACAGTGATTCACACACTACATACACCACTCCGACGCTAAATACTCACTCTGGCTCTGCTACTCTACACTCAACAGCTCCAAGATACTAGCGATGAGTTCGGGTACACGTTCTGAGCCTCAAGTATTATGGGTTGAGAGTAATAATAATTAGTTGGGATTACAAGTATTAATATCAAATATCAAACAATAGCAAGAGCAATAGCACTAAGGTACGCACTCCGAGTCTCATCACTACTGACTGATAAAAGCTCACTCTTCTTCTTGCGGCACCTCTCGCCCTGTATTTTACAGATATGGTTTTTACACCACGTCGGTGTAATATAAACAAGGTTGAGAAATCAGAGGAAGACAGTGTACTGTAGACGGGGAAGATTAATCACACCAAGGAGCAACAGTAAAATCGAGAGAAATGAACCAACAATACAATAGCAATGAGAACTTGACTCCTTTCCGATTTTCCTACTTTCAGCTCCGCACTCAAACCTCAAATAAAAAAATATATTGAGTGTGGAGAAGACGCTCAAGTCGATCAAAGACATAATGATGACATTCCACGACGTAATTTCCTGTTCGAACAATTTTATTACCACCTTCCTATTTCGTCTCGTGCGTCTTCAAATAGACATAGTTCTCACCATACCATCATCCATTTCATTCACACCTGCACTTCCATTCCAGCTCCAGTCCTCCTATGTGTTTGTACCTATACATCTTTAAATACACATGCACTTATGAGACACTTTGAGAACAACTTCTATATACTCGGTCTGCAGTTACAGGACAATGCTAGTAGAAACAGTACATGACTCGATAACCATGAAGGAGTGAGACTGAGCAGGTGAAGATTGAAAGGATGCATAGTTTCTGCTCTGGTTGTCCATATGAAGAAGACATATGTATCTGTACTTGAAGACTGGTGCTAGTTGCCTTTAAAAGATAGGAATGAGAATGTGTTGCTGTTGCTCTCGATCTGTTTCGCTATTGCAGGAGGATAATCGAATAAAACAAATTGAAAACGAGATACTCCTTCTCCTTCATCTCGATTACAATTATGAATACGAAATTTTATTGAAGGCTACGCGCAGACATTGCAACTCATAATTATCATCATCATTATGGGGATCATGACTGTGGATGAGTATATTTCTTATGTAAATAAAACCACACACATCCTTACATAATATGACAATCGTAGCTGTAGCTATACACACAAACCACTTACACTCCCAGCGCCCACATTGCTCACACAGATAGACAGGCAGACAGACAGACAGACAGACAGTCAGGCCTACCGTTGAACGCTCTCGCATCTTTTACTGTATTGAGGGGCATGCCGCAGAATGCCCACAGCACACACTACACCTTGACAGCCTTCCAATATTAACTTTTAATGCCTATCTAGATTCCTATAATGAATCCCTTGAGACTTGAGTACCCTCCAAATCGTGGCACTTGCCACCTGCTCCTTCAACTGCCTCCAGGTATCACCCTCCAACAACCAAGTACCAACTCCAAATCCAAATCCAAAGCCAACTCCAGCAGTCAGACTTGAGTCCATCATCCCCAAACACGAGGAAATTTATAACCTGTCCTTCCATATGTAACATTAGCCGCATCACTAAGCACTGATCACGGCCTTCGTCCTTAACTCCTAATCGTAATAGTCATCACAACAATGCAATACAATAAGACTCAAGACGCAATCCATGTTCACGCAACCAACAAAATCCAGAGCGATAGTTACGCACCTATGTAACAGCCACAGCATCATCATCATCAACATCAACATCAAAATCAACCTGTCTACTCTCCACGCACATTCACCCTACTCAAATATCTCGTTCATCATTCCAGCATTTAATTTTTACTATCAATGTGCTCATCAAACAACAAAACTTCCCGCAGACAATCATCAATACTTATTAAGTACTTTTTTCTTACATTCTTAATTCTTCGTACCTCCACTCCGTTAGAATCGGATCGTCCGCCGTCCTATTTTTATTTCCAACCTCGTCTGCTAAGGAGCACGAGAATTTGGGTCATTTTTAAACTTGGAAAGGAAAAAAAATTTCTCGGAGAGTAGTACAAAAAATTGAATTCTTTCTTCTATTCTACACTATAAGTTTTAGTCAATACCGGATTAGGACTAGTGGAATGTTCATGTCCATCGTGTAAACATGCTATTGGAATGTGTGTAGTAAGTAGTCGATTTACAGAGTGGGAGCAAAACGCGGGATTAGGGCAGATGCAGGATTAAACTGTCGATGACTAACGGTTGCTAAATCGTCAGTTTTTTTAACTCTTTCAACTGCTAGAACTAGAGATATTTTTGCAGCTAATGGTAAAGGACAAAGTATTTGCTGAAGTTCTACAAGTGCTGATCATGATCACCATGATTTTGTGGTTGGGGATGAGAAGATGAGGAATGAAGAAACACGTAGGCTCTTCTCCCGCTCAAGACTCTAAAGCCAAATCCAAAGTCAAATCAAATCCAACTCAACTCCTGCTTTTGACTTTTACCTGCACCGCTTGTCCTGTTTCATTTCATCTTCATCTTCTTTTTCATTCTCCCTTCACTTAACTTTTCTTTGCCACTGAAAGACTCGTCTCACTCTTTGAAAGACTCATCATAATACCCACAACTATGTATATATATGCACTACACTACAAAGTTCATCAAGTTCCAATTATATAATGCCATGGCATAAGAAATACGAAGATGCATAAGTACCTAGGAAAAGAAGCCCTGGTACTTTGTACGTGAGATTGGAATATTTGTATGTGGATGTATTTCAATTTCAATGTACCTTGGTAGGATTCTTAATATGCAAGGACTAGATGGACGGATTGCCGTCAACGTGAGATCTGAGATGGTTATGATACACAGATAAGTGTATAAATGTCACTATAATAATATACCTGTGTTTCAAGACTAAAGACAAGTTGCTGGAAATACGGTTTTCATTTGGTCCTGTGTCGGAGTTGAGGACTACATGCATAAGTAATGTGTATAGGAAGTAGGCTGGTTTGAATACCAGAAGATGTTAATCCTTTAGTGTAAAGAGTGGAGCGATGTAAAATCCTCCAGTCTCCTCCACCTTTTCTATACGGTTAGTTAGACGGGTTGATGTGATCTGATGAAATCTGTGAAGACCTGGAGTTGTAAAATACACACAAGGATATTCACAGCTCAGAGTGTTTTGTGTTTTGTGTCGATCTCTTGAGTCGCTTGATTTCATTTCAATGAGGAGAAACAAAGTGAATGTATTGTGCAGAGTAAGTATGTGGTGGCTGGTTGGTCACAGGTCCCTGTTCCTTTGCAAGAGGCTAAAGGAGAGAGTGAATGAGTGAACAGTGGTAGTGGCAGTGGTAGTGGTAGTGGTAGTGATAGTGGTGGCCCGGAGGGTAGTTATCTCCTTTTGCTCCTTTTTGGTCATGAGTTGAGCAGAGTCAGATATGCAGGTAAAAAATCATGTTTCTCTCTCTCTCCCTCGCCTTCTCTGGCTTCATCTAAATAAATTTTTATTTAGTTTTTTGCTTCTTCTTCTTCTCCTTCTTCTTGTTCGTCTTCATCTCCTTCTCCTTCTTGACTTGGTCGTCATCGTCATTTTCACTGGTAGTTAGAACTACAAGCTAAACAGACACTAGCTGGGATTCCAAAGTTTCAGAACCTTTCGAGAGATGTTGACGCATAAACGTGGATGAGGATGCTGATTCTGATGCTGATGCTGAGCTGCTGGTGAACTTCGTCATTAACCACACTCAGATAAAAAGCATGTGCATCGAGCTGCCTGAGCTCAAACACAAACTCACATCCAGTTGACTACACACCACACCACAACACACAACACACTCACTCACTCCTTCACTCAATACACTCAACTCCACCGCATCCATAGAGAAGCATGAGCATACAGGACTGATTTTTTTTATTCTTCTTGCTTATAATAATGATATGTAATGTATGCATAATTTCCCATTTTATGTCTTCCTATTCAGTTCCAACTTCCAACTTTGTGATCTGACTCCGTGGCTCTCCCTTAAAAATTATGTACCTACACTCAACTGACTCCTCACAATCGTGAAGGACTGAGACCAAGAGCAAGAGCAAGAGCAAGAGCAAGAAGAAGAAGAAGAAGAAGAAGAAGGAGGCGATGGATCCAGGACCAGGACTGAAAGTGAATGGAAGAGAAGACGAGAGCCAGTGAAGAGAACATAGACAAGTTAAGATAGACATCTCTGTGAAAGGACGCTGGAGGAGTCCGTCGGACGACCAGGACCAGAGGCCATGACATGCCAACCAATGGCTCTTCCACTCGTCCCAATCCCAACAAATGTAACCTAATCGCATGTAAAAAGTGAAACGCACGAGAATCCACTGAAGTGAGGATCATGAAACATTACATTTGAAACATTATTATACTTTGTAGAACATCGCAAGATCGGAAGATGAGAGAACGTCGTCCCCAATTCCAATTCCGATTCTCCAGCCACAGCCACTTCAGCCCACATATTGGTTCCCGTCCCTTGCCAGAGCAGTGTGCATTGACAGTGCAGTCTATGCACCAGCACCAGAACCAGAACCAGCCTCACTACCACTACCACAACAAAAACAACACACCTACCCACCTACCCAAGTATTATCCACTCAACTCCCATTACCTACATACTTAATGACGACCGCGACCGGCAAACCTGAGCAAGGCGCATACCTGACATTCAAATTGAATCTAACAGTATCAGTGCTTCCAGTACCGCATCATCAAGCTACCTCTAAACCCACCAATCCATCCAATCCACATGACATCCCATCCTCAACAAGCTCAAGGTCCAAAGTTCAGCATCCAACACAAGATGCAACACAACAGTTTCTCCTTCTATCTCGTTGCATCTTTCCACCATCCATCCATCCATCCATCCATGTATCCATCCATGTATCCTACATTTTTTCTAAAATCAATACCAACCAACAATCTCGAAATGGTACGGAGTATATTGAGGCATGGAATATAACACCAGACTGCATCATTTCCCTACTACTCCTTCCCGAAGGTAATGAGACGAGAAAGAAGGTCAATATTATTAAGGTATTATTGAAAGGTGAATTATTTTTATCTCCCATCCCGTTCCATTATTACCCCCGGCTCCTTTAATTCCTCTGGAGTCTCAAGGATAAAATGCACTTGAACTATGGGATGACCACGAAATAACAAAGTAGACATGTAGATTCTCATAAGTGATCGTAATTGAATTACATGGTGTCTATTTATGAATTTCCAGACTCACCAGATCATGACTCTTCTCTGCAGCTTCCTTCACCAGCACCAGCACCAGCACCAACCAAATCGTCTACCCTTCCCTCCTAATATTCTCTTTCCAGCACACACTCTCCCATTTTGCATCTCTACATCCTAAATGTTCACTTGTAAATTCCGAATGTAGGATCACACAAAAACAAGACAACATACCACATTTTTTTCTGCTCAGTGCCAGACCTGCACGCCATGGATTCGGAGAGAAGAAATGCATCCACATATAAAATGAATTGATACGCACATAAACGGCCATCTACTTTAGACTTAGACTTCCTTACACAGGCAAATGTATGGAAAATCTATGTATGTATGTAGGTAATGTCTTATGCATATAGGAAGACAAGACAAGACAAGACTCGAGCTCATCCGTATCCGTCGTATACAAACACTCGAAAACGAAACATGCTCACACTCACACTCACAGCTCGCATGTATTAGGATCTACATAATATAATGTAATACTTACTCACATTCGTATTCTACGAGTCTACCACTTGAACTGATATATCGGCAGTTCTTAGAAAGGAGAAGATGCATACTATGCTGCGTTTGCCAGTTGCCATCACCATTCTCAACTAATACGTATCTATTGGTTGGATGTTGACGTTCCATACTTCATCGTAGCTCATGTGTCTGAACTGGATAAAGAGTATACCCGCGTAACCAGCCAAGATCCATTGCATCGTCGATTGGAGTTGGATTGGAGTTTCACAGTTTCGTAGTTTTATTCCTTCGGTTGCCATGCGATTCAATAGTCAGTTAAACTGAGTTGGAGTTTCGTATTATGTTTCCCTTTCCATATCTCTACACATTACATACACATACAAACTTGTGGAAATAGCAATAGTGACTGTGGAGAGAAATGCATTATAATGTGTCTCTCTATTGCATTTCATATTGCATGGTATTGGTATGGTATGGTATGGCATGGCATGGCATAGCAATGGTTTCCTTTGGCTAGGCTTACGATCAGACTTATGCATGCATCTTGTCCTCGGAGTGAGTGCATGGAAAGGAAAACAAGTGTAGACTGTAGTGCACGGAAACCCAGTTGAGAATACAATAGAATTGTACCTACGTAAACGTAGCCACAGAGGACTGTCTACTGTCTAGGAGGGAATGAGCACAGAAAGTACGGAAAGTACAGATCGCCTTCTCCGTCTTCTTCTATCTTCTATCTGCACTGCATATATGGACAAACAAAAGATATGTGTATAGGTATGTGTGTGTGTGTGTGTGTGTTGTGCTATGGTGTTTGTAGTGGTGAGTCTTGGGATGGGATAATATTATTTCATTTCATATCCATCGCACGTTGCCCAATGGGAACAATGGTGATGATACTAAGGGGCCAAGGTGATTTGCATAGTTCCAACTCAACATCTCTTGACTCGCCGCGAACTCGGATTACTGGCAACGCAACAGGAGAGAAAAAGATCGCTCGAGCCAAACATTTTTTGCTTGACATATTCTGATGGCGTCGGAATAAATTTTCACAACCTTTTTCCTTCGTTGTCCTTTTTTTCCTTGTGCTCACACACAAACACTCTGGGCTGTAACTATCTACACAGATATTCGACAAGCCACACTACACTACCAAGCCACCGCCACCACCGAGTACAGTATACATGTATGTAGTAACAATCATACCTAATACGAGGATCCTAGATATGTCTACATACATACATAGTAGTGGCTGCAGTACAACATGCACAACCACCATGAGCTGCATCTCGACACCAAATACACCAAAGACAGAGCAGAGCAGAGCATAAAAGTCTAAACATCCTTTACAAAACTACACAATCTATCTGCTCAGACACACACACACGCAGACACAGACATATTACACACTGCTTCCACCACCTATGTATATGCATCCAGAGATCGAGCAAGTCCAAGCATCTCTCATCATATCTCTGGATGTAGGTTCCATGCCTTCCTACTTACTTACTTAAAGACTTGCTCACATATCCACTCCTACTATTGCTATTACTATTACTATTACTATTTGCCATGTCTACCTAGAAATGTGAGAGAATCTTATGTTACTCTGGCTATATACTTACATGTGAATGTATCATAATAAGTATCTCCAGCCTGTCTACATTTGTCTGCTCCTTAGCTTTAGATTCGATTCAGACGAGTATCTGTAGTTGTAGATGGTCTACAACTGTGTATGTGAGTAGCAATAAGCATCTCGTCCTCCTGGGCTTCCTACCAGTAACGACGAAACAACTCAAGAACCTAACACTGAGCAGAAACAGAGGGAGAGAGAGAGAGAGAGCAAAGTTTTTCTTTTTCTCCTCTGTCTGTCTCAGTCTTCTGCTGTCTACGACTGCGACTACGACTACGACTACGATTGCGATTGCGACTGAGACTGAGACCCTGCCATGTCTACCGGGCCTACCAGAAAATATTATATAAACTTGGGCAAATTCTCATATTCTATTTAACCCATGGCATCCAATCCAATCCAATACGATACGATACGATACGATACGATACGATACGATACGATGCCATCCTACATTATATGCCATGCCATCTCTTTCCTTCCCTTCTCTTCCTATGTCATCCCATCCTTCGATTCCTCGTTGCTTTTCTTTTCGGTGGAAACGACTGTTACTACTGCTTCTTCTTGTTCCTTTTCTTT
>JAAXYX010005624.1:0-10658 GCA_036851915.1 Ptenothrix huangshanensis | reverse complement strand
ATGCACCACATACTTATTAGACTTATTACCCACATCGCATCGATCGATACGTCAAAGGTTCACAGTTTACAGGTTCAAGAGAAACGAGCATGATCACAATCACCAAAATACTAACTATTACCGACAAAAACGCTAGAGCTGAGAAAACAAGCGGAAAAATAAGTAAAGCTACAGAATCTACAACTACAACACTACTACAGACGCATAACTTAGTAGGGAGAGGATTAAAGTAGTGCAATAATACCGAAAGAATCCTTAGATCTAGAAAGTACCTAATCTTCGATCGGACTGGACATGAGAAGAAACTGAAACTGAACTGAGGTTGACTGCCTGTATATATACCTAACTATACAATATACAAGAGCACCCATGTTCCCTGCTGTCGCTGCTACTGTTACTACCTACTCTTCTGCATTTAATCTCCGCTCAAAAAAACTTTCTTAATCACAATTGCAATTATTGCCGTACGTTGCATTGCATCCGATTGCACCGTGCTGGATTGCATTCCTCCTGAACTCATGGCAGTTTCTATCTTTCAATGTATCTAACATTTACATGTACATGGGTAGTAACTATGTGCCATTACTTTGGCGTTGGCTTCAACTTCAAGTCTGGAGTATATGGAACCACATCACATCACATCCCATTGCAAACAGGCTAAAAAGCATACAAGTATCGAGGCAAGCAGCAAGGAGCAGTGAGGCATGCACACAACACGATCATCTACTAAAGTCCAGGGCACAGAGCGACTGCACATCACAGACAGCAGAACGACAGCCTTCAACTTTTATGCACATTCACAGATACCTACACTACAAACAATACATCTGACTCTTGCTCGGACTTGGACATTCTTTTCATTAGAGTCGTATTTATTTTATTATACCTTTCAATCTCACTTGCAACGTAAACTTTGGAGAAAAAACGGCATACTTGATAATCAAATAGTTATCTCTGTATTTGATAGTCTTGAGTCTTGACGCATCAACATCAGCCTGGTCCTCGTTTACCTCCTTATTGCACTGCAGCACTCCTGATCTTCATACATCCACATCTATACTCCATCCATATCCTTTCTACACTTGGTCATTTCATATGATATATCAACTATATATAGATATATAGCCTCAACACTCCACACTACAAACTACAACCATCCATGCCCATGCACCAGTAACAGCGAGAGCATGTGTACCTACCAACTTAAGTTCCATTTACATATGTAGATAAAATGGAAATGCAAGACAATGTTATGTTATGACATGATACGATATGATATGGTACGATGCAAAAGAGATCTTTCCTTTTTTTTGCTAGTCAATGTTAATGTTAAATACCTCACCACACCAATACCAATACCAACACCAACACCAATGCCAATACCAATACCAATCGAATCCACTCCAATCCAATCTCAATAATTTATATTATGTGATCTCTCAGCTCATGATCTTGTTTTTGCTCTGCTATATCACTAACAATGGAGTCGACCAACATTGTCTTACTTTTGTTATGTTGCTCCATTATTTGTCTACGTACGACGTGTCGACAATATAAAATGCATTATATGGGTTCTACACCCAACTATTAACTAGCCATCGCAGCGCAATGATTTGATGCATAGCAATTGCTAGTGTTAGCAATACCAATACCCACAATTTGCATGTGGAAGTGGAAGATTCCAGAGTCAGCGTCAGAGTCAGAGTCAGAGTCAGTGTCCATATCCTTACACAACAGGAACAGACAAGGATGATATTTAAATACCCATATTATAGACTATTGTGATGATTGAATATAAAAAGAAATGGACAAAACAAAAAAACGAAACAAACTGAAAGAACCAGAACAACGTTAACTGTGCAGTGGCTGTGATTGTGGTAGATTATATTTCATTCCGGAATATTAATCAACACAAATATGATTATGATCAAGTTGCTCTTTTATACGACCGTATGTGCCACTATGTGGTTGTGGATTCTGGTATTTTCTTTTCTTTTCGATGGGATCCGACTGGACTGGATTGGATAGGATTGGATAGGATAGGATTGCGTGAGTTTCCTTGCTCCTGCTGTTAATTCAGTGCACACTCTCATCAAAGAAAGATCATCAAGTGGAAACTCTTGCTGAAGCATAAAGCTACCACGTCATCAAATGATCAAATCGTATATCCTAATCGAATCCAATCCACGTCCACAAACCAATTGAATCAGCCAAATAATAATATACCTCCGAACAATAATAAAATAAAAGCAATAATTTTTAATATACGATCTTCAACACACACACACACTCACTCACTCAATGTTCTGCCAGAGCCGGAGTAAAATCACAAGAATTCATATGTACCTAAAACCCTTTACAGATAATACTGCCTAATACTCATACCTAGAACTATGTATATACTCATGCTGATATGCAAAGCAAGGAGAGACATGCACGAATCCTGAACAAAGTTAAAGTCAAAACTGAAACGTAATAGTAATAATTCTTTTCTCTGATCCTACTACTCCTTTTTTCCTTCTATTGATATTCCTTTGGCTTTTGACTCGACTTATTGCTACCTATTCGTTATTCTTTATTCACTGAGGGTCTCAAGTTTTATACGACGCGTCTTGGTCATCACACTGAATGATCAGCTTACGATTAGCATTGAACATAAAAAGATTGAATGCTCGAGTCTCAACGAACACTTGGCACTTGGCTTTATGTAGCTTGGCATCAGTATCGGTTATTGCATTATTGCCATTCCTATATTATGGCACAACGTAACACGTAATAATAATACCTAAAAACCTAGACTATAACAACAAATACAATACAATACAGTACAATACAATACAACACAACAATATAATACTAGCACAAGAATACAAATAAGAAAACGAAAACGATGACCAAGACCAAGACCAAAGGAAAGGAAACGAGGCAAAGTAAATGCAATCCAATATCTAAACCAATATCACCCGCGCAGTGCCCACAGTAGACACTAAAGAGTAGACAGTAGACAGTGGGGAGAAGGTAGATCATACAATGGAGGCACAATGAGCAAAAGACTCGCAAGCTGTAGCCAAATAGCCAAAGCTCATATGTAATAAATTCAAGAGCAGATATGCCACTAATTTTTTCACTTGGGCGAGGCTCCATCGCTCCAAGGAGCAATTAAATGTAAGTCAAGTTAGTAAAGCTCTGATTTCTTCCCTGTACATACACCGATGCTCTGCTAAATCCTATGTGTGTAGCAATAGCAATAACATCATCCATTCGGCACGTAGATATAAGCAAGCAGGTGCTTCCACACTAATCTATAGAAACAGATTGTCTAAACTCACAAATCTTACATCACAACACAACACAGCACAACACAGCACTGCATTCGATGCACATGCTTCATACTTCATATTCCATTGCTCATTCCCTTACATTGCCTGCTTGTGTAGAACTAGTCTATAAAACAAAACACAAACACTACCGTCCGGCCATCCGTCCTCATAATATTCCTATAATAATCATAAAACACGTAGATATATGTATCTACGTCTGGTTCTGGTTCTAGTTCTGATTCCCATTCCATTTCCCATTCTGATGCTCAATGCTATATGGTGATCGTGGGATATACAGGATAAGACAGGTATATATAGGATATACAGTGGAGCACAAAGTAGTTTTTCACGTCCTCATCGTTCGATTAATTAATAGGAACTCATCAGCTATTCATAAGTCATATTGTTCAGGTGCACCCGACTTTTTTCTTCCGTCCACTTCATACACCTACCTGTCTATCTTATCTACACAACAATTACTATAGTCACTACCAGTCCAGTCCATTCCATTCCATTCGAAACCATACCATAACACACTATCACCGAGAATCTGTAACAGATTGAGCAGGTCTATAGCGAGGAGACCAAGCAAAAGCAAGAGCAAGAGTGCATCTCATTACCAACAACAATATCAACAACCTGGTGCTTCGTATTTTAAGTAGCTGCTTGCTGCTGCAGCTACTACCTCTATGTACCTATTCTATAACGAAAAACTAATGCAGAAAGGTATAGATAGGGATCGATACACTACTTAATAGGGAAACAAGAAGACAAGTGCCCATGATATATTAACCCGCCAGAAGCTCACCGTATACAGATAGATGGATTCTTGGCTTGAAAAAACAAAATAAGTACTCCTATCTTATGTATGCTTACACGAAGACAAGATTTGGATTTGGATTTGGATGCCAAGCCAATGCCAATAGAATATCATATGAAACAAACAATACTACCGCATCTTCTGGTATAGTTTGTATTTTGTATTGCATTGTATTGTGTTGCATTGTATAATGTATGGTCCATGCCATATAGAACAGAATGAGATAGTATAATATAAAAATGCTCCGGGAGGCAAAGATACCATGGCATGGTGCAATGCAGGCAAGGAGACCAAGAAGAAGAAATAGAAGAGGATGGAAAAGAAGAAGAAGAAGAAGTAGAAGCAGCAGCAGCAGCTAGTAGTCATAAAGAGCCACATAAACAATAAGCGGGTGGAAATGAAGTGGTGGGAAGAGAAGTTTAGATATTATTTTCTTTCCTACTGACTTGACTTTTTCCTTTTTTTCCCTTCTGGTCATAACCAAAAATATAGAGGATAACAACGTGTGCATCACAGTATCTATAATGTGGTTAATATAATAAATATAATAAAATTATTGCTCTGTACGCTACAGTTGCTGTTGCTACTCTGTACAACATGTTATTTTATTATACATAACTTAGAGTGCGCCATATGAAGGTAGAAAGGTGCTCATATTTTCAATAGGCTCGAGCTGAGCTGTCTTCGTCTTGAGTCTTCTCTTGAGCTTGAACTTTTTTGGCATCACTTTCTGTCCAGTTCCCTTTTGTCTTCCCTTGTCGAGCAGTCCAAGTCTAGCTCGCACTCTTTATGCATTCTACTATTTTAGCTAATAATGAATGGATGAAGGATTGAAATGCAGTGGAGGTAATCTACATAGGTACCTACATCAACACCAGCCAGACATTTCTCCTTCACTGGACACGAGACCAACCACGTTTAGGTTTAGATTCAAATTCCAAATTCAACAAGAATTTCCTCCACAACAAGTGCCTCAAAAGTGACATGGAAGTTGAAGATGTTATTCTAGGTGAAGTCGGACACGAACGCACAACAATCCTATCAAATCCGTTGTACCTTGCTACATACATAAGATAAGGATATATATATAGGTATACTTATATATATTGTACCTGCACAAATATAAAGCCCAGCGGAGTTCCATATTCTACTCTGCTAAAGACTTAAAGGTAAATCTAGACGAGACGAAAGCCAAAGCCAAATCCAAATCCACATCGAAATGCAAGCTAAAGCCGAAGTCAACTACATAGGTATTTAAGACAGTCTAGGAATAATGCATAATATAAGAAGTACAGCCGCATCCAGAGCAGACCAAGACCAAGACCAAGAGCAAGAGTAACAGCCACGGAACGGCAGCAGGAAAACAAGTAAAGTGTGGAATTGGTGAGGGGCAGGGGCGCTACCGATTTCGTGCATGTTGGGAACCGGTTTTATTTCGAAAAGTTTTCAGCCTTCCAGTCAATTATTGGACTGGATGAGAAAGGTGGATAAGAAAAGCTAGAATGAACGAGAAAAAATGTAACAAGACAGATTATAAATATTCATAATACATTAGCATGCCAACTGATGCTCTTTTTTATTTTTTCTACTGGATTCGTTCCTCCTGCTTCTACTTCAACATTTTCATCCACAAACACACATACACACACTCACTCACACATAGTACTCACACACACTGCACTTCACTTTACTTCACTGCCATGCCAAGTAGTCAAAGAAGTCGATGGAAACGAAAACCAAACCAAAGTCAAAGCCAAAGCGAAAGCCAATGTAAATGCAATGTCTACCTTTTTGCCTACTACATGTGCAACCGAGTATAGCTGTTATAATTATTAGGAGCAGGAATTAAGGAAACGGCGTATAAGAAACGAGAACAGACACCGTACGTGTATATCCGTCCGTAGGTATTTTAACTACCAACCGTAGAGAGCTGACTGGGTATGACTATAAGTACACACACCCCTATAAGAAAGATTAAAGCCGTTCGTTCATGTCAGTGAGGTGAACTATTCGTAATGGGCAAGGCCAGTACATTTCATTCTCAAACTGACATGATATCCCACATTATTGGATCCTCCCTGATAAAAACCTACTGGAATTCTTCTCTACACCTCTCCCTTTAATAATGGATCAATTAGACCACCACAATTGGAAGCCAACAAAATATATTGCTCTCCATCAGTCGTCTTCGTCTTCGTCGTCGTTGTGCACTCAACTCCAAACATACCAAAGCAAAGGTAGCATCTATACCCACATGCACTTCAAAAGTCGCAGCCAAAAGCCAAGCCAAGCCAAGCCACATCATATTGCTCCCTCACAAACTCACAACTGGTCACACATAAATCCTTGAAACGTGCACAGACTTCTCTTCTTCCCTCTCGCTGACATGACGACTATGACGACTCCAGCTAGGTGAAAAAAAACACGACCCATGCGAGTACATACCCGAAGTGAACAGTTACAAATGAGAACGACACATCACAGACAGAGCAACATGATGGCAGGTCGCAATGGGATGCAATCCTGTAGATCCACTCCAGTCTTGTCCAGTCAACTAGTCTGAGACAATCGCAATGAAGCTTGGACAAACACTTTAGCTACCCACCACCCAAGCTAATTGTCAATTACGCATGTGAAGCTAAAAACTAGAACCAGGAAGGTAGGCAGGCATTCCATGTCTCGGTAGCGGAGCATAGAAAGTCTTCTATCGAGTAAGTATCCTGAGCATCCCATTAAAATAAAATCGTGAGTAGGCATCTCCAAGGAGGGTACGTACATAGAGCAATGTACCTACCTATGTAAGCTACCCTAATACATAACCCGCCACCAGTAAGTGATAAAAGATAAAAATACCCAATCAAATAAAATATGTGGAGCAGTGGACGGAAAAGGAAACCGAAAAAAGTCGAGATAAACTGAAGACATGAGACCATCAGTTGTCCCTCGTACATCCTCATTATATTTCTGGTTACAAACAATCCTGCATTCACACATACGTTACACACGTAAGACATGCTTCGACCACAGCACAACCCTACGTTCCATCATAAAGAGCTCTCTGTACGAATACAAACGGCTTGAACACAATGACTGCCGGTTGCCTCCACCATGCCATGCCATGTCATGCCTGCCTCAGGTCAACACGCAGGCAGTGAGTCGGATTTGAATTCGAACAGACGACAGTTCCGTCCGGCCGGCAAGGCAATCCAGTATTAGTATCCAGTCGCAGTCGTCGCACTTTCCATAAAATACAAAGTTCATATAAGAGAGCAGAGCAGAGTAATAAGTAGACACATCAGTAGGTGACTATGATGAGTGAGATACCACATGGAACAGACAGTAACACCGAGATCGAGATATCCATCCAGTCCAGTCTAGATCGAGGAAAAACTAACTAACCATATAATATATCAATTTATACGCAGTTCCACCGAGAATTATTAGACACTGTAACCTGTAACATATCGTTCATCATTCATCGCTCAACCTTCGCTCTCTCCATCCTTTACCTCATTTTATGCTCAACAAAATACTACAGCTGAAATACATTAAAAGTGGAACGGAGGTTCGTATAGGTGCACGTACATAGAACATTATGCAACTGTAGATAAGACAGCGAGAGAGAGAGAGAGAGAAACGCACACGAAAGCGTTTATGAAGCGACGAACGAGACAAGACCACAGAAGACCGTATCCCAGCTGTGATGCTTTCTTTTTCTCTTTTTCTCTTCCTCTCAAGAACTGAAGAACGGAGGAACTCAAGACACCAACAGCAAAGTGAACACCAACATCACACGTAGACGTCTTTTAACCCGACCAAACCAAGCTGAGCCAACACTTAATAGATAATATGGACAGAGAGAGAGAAAGAGAGAGGGAGAGGGAAACTACTCAACTGCCAACAAGTGCAACTTAACAACGTTCATCGTCAGTCAATATCTACCGGTCAATCTTGCCCGACTTTTTTATGACTGACTGACTGCTTGTCTTCCATTCCATTTTCATTCCATTTCATTTCATACCATCCCACACCAAACTATATCACCTTCGAATTTACAACTTAAAACTTGGAAAGACCCACTATCACCTATAATACTGATGTAAAGCACAGCAAGAACAACAATAACCCGCAACTCTTTCCATCCCAATCCCAATTTTCCATATTACAGATACGAGTGGGTTTCAATTATATTTCTCCAACTTGAATTCCCAACTTTCCAACAATTCGAGCCATACGCTCTCCTTCTTACCTTCAGTCATTTTTCCATTCCTACAGTCATTAAAAATTCTTAATACTGTAATATAATCCTGCTATTTCCGTTTACCTACATCACACATTTTTAAGCAGTTTGGGAATGGACTTGGTGCGCACTTTGCTTCGTAGGGAACCTTTGTAGTAATTATTATGTACCTCCTTAATACTATTCGGTATGCATACACGTAGGTAGGTAGATATACAGTTTAAACGTGAAGGTCTCAAAGACAACTTAAGACACTGAACTGATACTCCCTACAGTCATGCTTTTGTCACCTTGCATTTAGTGTGCTAAACGAGATATAGAAAACCCCAAAAAAAACCAATGGCATGGCAATCATCATGATAAACATCTTAAATTCTCAAAGCACAGAACAGTATGGAGTCCGTAATTCATTAATTGAAACTTAACTCGCTCTCGCTCCACACATGACTTCCTGCTCTGTAGTATTACTTGCGCCCCTACTGCATGGCATTGTCAGTAAGTGCCATAAGTACCATCCCTACACGACTTTTCTATGGATAGGTATATGTATACCTGCATAAATAATAACGCTAACTCTATACAATGCAAGGGTGTACTTAAGTGTGGTTGCACAAAACAATTTTCGCAAAAATTAACCATTTATTTCTTTAGTGGGCAGTTTTTAGAAAAGTGAACCTTTCTCGTTTTACTGCTTCACTTCCTCTCTTCATTTCTGCCTACAAACGACTTAGAATGGGAAATACACTCGGCAGTCGACAGGATGCTTGTATTTAAGGCGTGCTAAAACGAAATAAAAGACGACAAAAAACAAAAACAAAACCATATCATATGGCATCACCTAAATTTTTCCACAACTGTACTTAACCTTACACTCGCAATTAGAGGATCGACATTCATACAACACGTAACACGTAGTTCAAGTAGTTGTCTTTGTATTGTAGGTAGTTGCTGATATTGACGAGTTAAGCACGCAACCTGCAGCTTTTCCTAAACCTTAACGTCACTTCTTCCTATCGAGGGATCTTAAGGCTTTTCTTATTTTAAGAGCAAGAGCAAGAGCAAGTACAAGACAATGCCATAGCTATCGCATTTCAATTATTGGATTCTGGCAGTAAGTATTGGCTATAGGTTGTGGGACTGGTCACTTCCGTTATTAAATTATACCTCAAGTATCATACAACAAGTAATAAAAACAAGAGTAGAACAACATGATCTAATTAGTTCCTGTGCAAACCTATTTACATAAATACCTAGGCAGGTATACCTACAAAATAAAAACAGATGGGCACAAGGAGGTAGGTCCTATTTACATAATTGACTAAATTTTTCCACGAAATTATAACGCCACCTTTATAGCTCCATACTACAAATATTAAAGCTCCCCAAGTAGAAACAATTTAATTAAAGATAACTGAATAAGGACCAACTGAATTACCCGCTACAAGCACTGTAAAATGTATAAGCGTAGGATATATGATATCATCCTTTAAAATTATTGAAGCCAAAAATTACTAATGATCATGCATAAATTGTAAATGATAAATTACTCGTAAGCTAATAAAGCAGCAGTCAATATTTTGTACTCTATGCATATACCTCAGTAGGTAGGTAATTATGTTTTACGTATCGTACCTATTCGCATTGTCAAAGCAAAGCAATAAACAAAGCGTAAAACAAATGCGCAATAATATTATGCTCTGCCTGCTAATTTAATTTCTCACGATAAAATTACCATCGAGATTATGACACAAGATAAGGTCATCGTTAATGTTCAAGCTAAAGACACACCATTTGTAAAAATCTGCACATGCACAAATGTCTATCCCTTCCTACTCAAATCACAAATAAATAGGAGTAGTAGGTAAGTAATGTTCCACATCCCATTTTGCTTTACACTTGACCGCAGTTAAATGACTGATTTGATGCTGATGCTGTTCAATCCAATTGACTAGGTACACTTTATTTCACTTTCATTCTTCAAGTTGAAAATACACATTTTTTTTGCTCTCCTCCACCTTTGTTCTCGTTAATGATCTAATACCTAGTTAGGGGTTATATGTAGCTATGTACCTCCTCCGAAAAGGATAACAAACATTGAGAGTGAGTGTGTCAAATGCCATTTCCATATCCATGTCCTAATGGCTATTAGCATCAGCATCAGCATTAGCATCAACCTTAGCCTTTCCTTTCCATATCCTAAATACTACACAGTATCGTATTCGTTTTCGTGGAAGTTGTTGAGTGAATGTAATCATGTGTAATGTGTGGATGTGTAGAT
>JAAXYX010005623.1:0-10658 GCA_036851915.1 Ptenothrix huangshanensis | reverse complement strand
GGTTCTATGATAGTTAAATTTACAAGCGTAGCATTCTAAGTGTAGAGTATGAATAGCTTTGTCGCAAGACTTACATTTGGGAATCATCGCAGGACGATAAGCATTAACGCACAAAGGGAATAATTAAATAATTTCATAAATATAGAATTAAATAAAAATTAGGTCTGTCAAATCTAGTAATATTGCAGCCAAAGATAAGGGCCCCAGTCTACCTACCCTCTTCATAAAAGACGGCGGAGATAGAGCTCTAATTAGATACATCGCATGCATTACTCCAGCTCTATACATAATATAGCGGGATAATACTAAAAGCCCTGTATCCACTCCAGCTACTAACATCGCGAGCATTAACAGATAGTCATAAAAAGCTAGCAACGATACATAAATTATTCTAAATTGCGTCATTACTTATAAAAAACAAAAAAAAAGGTGGGGAAGGTGAAATCATTCAAATAATTACTAGATGCCTAGGGACGCTACTTTTAGCTAAAAAATGCCGTAAATTTTGGCAAAACCATTGGCGGTGTTAGCTCTGACCACTCTTAAAATTTGGTAAAGGTAAGCACTTTTTACCGAGTAGAGAAGAGAACTCTACCCGGACAGAGTGGTCACATATAGCCCACACTCTGCTGAGCGCCAAGGGGTTTAGGTCCTAGGCACGTCGCCACTCAACAATTCATTTATGAATGACAGACGCAAGACCACACAGCTGATCAGGCTGCGAGTTCGATTGATGCTTTTTAAGTTTAGTACTTATACTAATAACATAGCGTAATACCGTACTAGGCTAAGAAACTTCACTTAATATTAAGGTACAAAAAGGTAATAAAAATATCTACAAGACCGAGATATGCAAATGAGGTCATCTAGATTAGAGACGAACCAAGAACCTTCAATCTAGTGATAAACAGCACGGTGACGTATTCTCTTAGCCGCTGAATTTCAAACTTGAAATGTCGACTTGAATCTTCAATTATAATGAAATTATTGCTGTGTAGCTATTGGCTGTTTTGCGAAGTATTGTTCATTACTTCACATCATTTCTCAAAATTCATTATATCTCAACATCAATGGACATAGCTTCTCTTCTGAACCGGATGAATAATGGTTAAATACCCACATTCGTACTTCGTTACAGTTAACTCAACACTTGTACAGATTACATTGACTATTGATATCGATGCTACAAAAATTCTGTAATGATAATATTCCATTGATAATCTTCTGTAATTATTCCGACCTAAGTTTCAAGCATCACTTCTATTTACCATCGATCATCAATGCCAATTCTACTATTTCGTTTTCTAGACTATACTGCATAGCTTCTTAATGTAAGTTGGAACATGAAACATGCCATCAATTACAACCTATTCCGGTTCCTGAATTTGACTACATCATTCATTCGATATCGTATAAAACCTAGTCCTTTACTATTATCAGTGCGCAATGGCTATTCCACACCCTTATACTGTGTTATTATCCAACACCTTTATGATAGTTTCTTAAGACGCCGAACTGAGTTCAGCCGAGCAGTACTCTGACATATTACCAATAGTGTCATTTATTAACAGATCTGAATTGCAACTTCCTCATTTGATTTATCTTGGGGCTATTATCGATGCTAATTCCACCACTGTGCCATTTACCAAAGGCTATTGCATTAGATCTAACTGGACTTTACCAGATTGCCCATTGAATCATATCATTACTCCTATGGACATAACTTATTCATTTAATATTATACTATAGCTGCTTGTTCATGTCAACAAGACCATTACCCAAGACAATAATGTTACAAGCTGTTCATAACACAAATTCTTATAGATACCTTACTCATTTCATACAATTTTCTTTTTGTATGCTAAATAAGATATTAGTATCACTAACAGCGACTATTTCCACCTTTGGAAATTCACATTTACAAACGGTAATATTTATGAAATATTCAATCTACTATAAAGATTGGAACTACATACTGCGATTCATTCACGAATAATGCATCATACTCTCACTTCTAATTTCTATCATATATCCTGCATAATCCACGGAATCGACTTCTATGGCAGTAACCCGACCGGTGTTCCCCCCTTTGTATATTATCATCGATTACCAATATGGCAAACACCGTTACGTTCGTAACGGCCCTGTCAGTAATCAGTTAATTTAAACTCAGTCTACAAGTAATTTCTCTAAAATAATAATCGACTAAAATAATTAGTCTTCAATAAATTTTTATCAATAAGACCATCAATAATCAGTCTAGAAAAATTATTTCATTTCATTTTTTTTTCTCAACTCAATTACAAACAGTATCCTAGCAAAACAAAATGGGTAACCCGTAATGGACGGACTGCCATTAGTCAGGTAGTAAATCCACCCTTTGGCTTACCCAAGGACGCCCCCAAGGGCCAAGTCTGAGGAACGGTCGTGATATCGCTCGCTAAGCATGCTAAAGGCGGCCTGATCAACCGTTGCAGCCTTGCGAGGCGAAGATGTTGCGCTATCGTGTAGTCCAATACCGAGCCTAGTGCCTACAGTGGACTATATCGAGTGTACTGGCCTTACAAGCCCGTTACACTGATCCGTTCCAAGCCGTATTGGAGCCTCCGGGGGCTAAGCACTGCCTTATGTCCATTGGAGGGGCATAATTCTCTTGAATTATATGTCAGTTTGGCCAGTGACGAAGGTGTAGGAATAGGAATAAAACTTACTCATTATTTTACTATACACGTCAGCCCGTAGGAGGTATGAACACCAACCGAGGAACCGCAAGAGGGACGATCGATTATCGGGACTTGCCCATTTCATTTTCTTATTCATACATCAAATGGTAGTTGACTCGGTAAATGGTAGATTCTCGGGTCAATACCCACCAAAAATGCTCATATTACGAATATTTGAATTACAATGCATTTTCTCACACTTCAAAAGCTAAAGTTGATGAAGAACTCGAATGCGAAATAAATAAAACCCATAATTCTTAATACTGATAGTTATCGTACTTCCAAAAAACGGATCTGTTTAAGTACCTCTGAGTACATACTACAACAACGAATTGCTGTATTCTTCATCATTACTAAACAATTCATAATAACATTATTTATTTTACAACGAATTACTATCGAGAAAGTGATGAGGAATTATACTTGTTCTAATTGCTGACAAGATACCTCCACTCCCGACTATAAAATTTTCCTTGTTTATTACAGCTTTCAAAACAAATAAATTCGGGTTGATTTATTGCCTACTAAATTTCGAAATAGCCTTATTCCTAACAAGAAGTGCTTGTTACTTATTTATTTTAAGTCAAGCAAAGATAATCCATTTAACCCATTGCCTACGAGTCAATACTTTATTTTTTCACTCCGAGGCATATTCGAAGTCAAGGTATACGAAGTATATTTATGCGAATTTAGAGAGATTATACGGTAAACGGGATACTTTGGAAGAAACATTACATTTATCACATTATGAACTTCATACTTTAGTTACAAATATGCCGCCCATCCGAAGAGTTATGCATCAACTGCCAAATAATGCACGACTTCTCACTGCTTTAATATCAGGGAATGAAATTGCAAATCTTCTACTAGTTCTACCTGTGTGTAAAGTTTCATTTGAATTAAATAATATATGTAATTTCTACAATAAAAAAACCGGGTTTTAGGGCCGCGGACGAACAAGACGACTTCAGTAGCAGGCTGTCGCTGCTAAAAAGAGAGGAAGGATTGAACAAAAAGAATAACGCAGTAATCAGCAAGAAAACAACCATGAACCTAGACTGTTCCTAAACCAAATTTAGGTTATTATTTGAATAATTTCTGCGATTAGGAATGATTCGGGTTGCAGTAGTTGTTGACCTATTTAGTGAGTAAATATTTGTATTTATGTTGAGTTTGGGAGAGATGCCAGCGTCCCTCCGTCCCACCATCACGCGGGTCAGCATTTCGTGGGCCATGACCCGGTCCAGCATGTCATGATATGTCATGTTATTGTTGAGTCTGTAAATGTATGTGTGCTGACACTATGAGTGTAACAGAGTAATCAGAGTGTCAGGTGACTAAGATAAGCGTCATAAGTTAGCGTGGTAGGGACGCCAACAACCAACAGTCGAAGTCGAGCAGACCCAGAGTCGAGAAGCACACAGAGAACAAGCTGAGTGAGAGTCACGACACAGATCACATTCCATTATTGTAGTTCTATAGTTAATACTGATATGGCTAATAAATAGATAGTTAAACACATGTAAGAGCTAAAGAAAAGTGCCCTGCGTGGGGAAAACAGTGCAAAAAGTGCAGCAAAAACAATCATTTTGCTCAGTGTTGTAAAAGCGAAGCCAAAGCCAACACAGTGAAGTGCGTTAGTGTTGAAACATTATTTAAAGTGAGCGACCAAGTGAGTAAGAAAACGAAAACATTTACTGTCTGTGGGAGTGGGAAGAAACTCACCTTCCACATTGACACTGGTGCTACTTGTAATGTACTATCTATTGGAGACTATCGTCGAGTGACGGGTGATGCAAGCGGTGCACAGCTTCAACCTTCGAACACAGCGATTCAGGTGTACGGTGGAAAGAAGTTGACGGCGAAAGGAACTGCAGTTTTTGAAGTAGAGAGTGGCAGTGGCATGCCTTAGCTTCCATGCATCGTCGTTCCTTTCAATGCCCAACCACTACTTGGTTTGCGTAGCTCTGAACAGTTAGGAATAGTGAAAATTGTTAGCTGTGATCAAGGTGTGAATTTAGTTCAATCATCACCAACAGGACTTACGAAAGAACAGATTTTGAATAATTATAGTGATGTGTTTACTGGTTTGGGAAGCTTAGATGGTGAGTACCATATTCAGCTTGTTGATGAACCAAAGCCAGTAGTACATGCCCCTCGTAAAGTACCAGTTGCTCTACGTGATCAAGTGAAAATAATATTAGCACAACTTGAGAATCAAGGTGTAATTGCAAAAGTGACTGAGCCAACTGATTGGGTGTCAAGCATGATGCTAGTGAAAAAGCTAAATAAGCTTCGCATCTGCCCTGACCCAAAAGATTTGAACAAAGCCATCAAGAACATTATCTACTTCCCACTGTTGAGGATATCGCCACAAGAATGGCAGGTGTCAAAGTGTTTTGTTTAGTTGATGGTAAAGATGGATTTTGGCAGGTCAAGTTGAGTGACGAAAGTAGCATACTAACTACATTCAACACTCCTTTTGGACGATACAGATGGAAACAAATGCCATTTGGTATCAGTTTAGCTCCTGAGGTCTGCAGCGAAGAATGAATGAATTCGCTGAAAACTTGGATGGTGTGGAGGTCATAGAAGATGATTTTCTCATCGGTGGCTACGGTACGACGTATGAAGAAGCCATCATTGACCATGATACACATTTAACCGCTATGCTTGACAAAGCCAGAAACAAGAGGTTAAAGTTTAACCCCGAAAAGTTTAAAATGAAAATGGATGATTCATGATCATTGGTCATGTACTTACGAAAGATGGACTTAAAGCTGACCCAAGGAAGATTGAAGCCATAGTCAACATGCTCACTCCAACAGACGCTGCAGAATTGAGGCGGTTTCTTGGCATGGTTCAGTATTTGTCCAAGTTCCTTCCGTGTCTGTCTGATACGACAAAACCTCTGAGAAAACTGACAGAAGATAAAACTCCGTGGACGTGGACAGAAATCCACGACGAGGCCATGAACAAACTTAAGAAAATGCTTACAACTACCCCACTCCTTGCTTATTTTGACAGCAAGAAAAGTGTAGTGATTCAGTGTGATTCAAGTGACTGTGGAATCGGTGCCGTTCTTATGCAGGATGGGCATCCGGTCGTTTTCTCATCCCGATCCATGACCCCCACAGAACAAAGATATTCTCAAATTGAGAAAGAAATGCTTGCTATTGTTCATTCGTGTACTAAGTTTGATCAGTACATCTATGGGCGGCCACAAGTGATTGTGGAAAGTGACCACAAGCCACTTGAGACTATTTTTAAGAAATCAATAGCTGAGTGTCCGAAAGAATGCTATTGTTTCTACAAAAATACAACCTGAAGGTTGTATACAAGAAAGGCTCCGAGATGTACATAGCTTACACACTGAGCCGAAACTATCTGAAGAATTCCAAAGGACAGGAAGAAGGAAAATTCGATGTTCTACAGATTTTGGAAGCAAAGCTGTGTGCTGAGCTGGAGTCCATCAACTCAACTGAGGATGTGACCAACAGTACCAGTCGTATGGCTGAAATAAGAAAAGCAACGGCTGAAGACGAAACACTGCAGAAATTGTTAAATTATGTTTTGCAGGGCTGGCCTGAAAACATAAAAGATATGGCAAATGACGTGAAACCATATTTTACTGTACGTGAGGATATCATTGATGAAAATGGTATTCTGTTCAAGTGTGACGGAGTGATTATTCCATTAAAGTTAAGGAAAAGTTCAATGGAATTACTTCACAATGCACACTTAGGTATTGAAAATACCCTGAGACGAGCACGTGAACATGTGTATTGGCCAAGAATGAATGCTGAAATTAAAAACTACATTTTAAAGTGTGATGTGTGTAATACCTTCCGAAGTGAGCAGCAAAAAGAGCCATTACAATCACACTATGTTGCTTCCGGCGCTTGGTCCACGGTGGGAGCTGACTTGTTTTACTTTCGTGGCAAAACGTACTATGTAGTAGCAGATTACTACTCCAATTATTTTGACTACGAATTTTTAAGTGATGAGAAAAAACCTACGGTAATTAGGAAACTAAAGTCCATGTTTTCCAAGTACGGAATTCCGAAGAAATGAGTGAGCGATAATGGAAGTCAGTTTTCCAGTCGCCATTTCAAACAATTCACAAAAGCATGGAACATTAAACACCGTACCAGTAGCACCCTCTACCCACAATCAAATGGCAAAAGTGATTGTGGGTAAAAGTGCCGTAAAAATCTGCAAGAAGTTGATGAAAAAATCTTTGAAATGCAATAATGATTTTTTCTTGCTTTATTAGGCTGGAGAAACACACCATCAGCTGAAACTGGTTTTAGTCCTGCCCAGCTGATGTTTAACAAGAGATGTCGAACTTTGATTCCAACAAAAGACATTTTGCTAGATCCCCGCATCCCACAGAAGGTGGAAGAAAAGCTGCAAGCTTCTAAAGAAAAGCAGGCCGAATACTACAACCGAAGTAGCAAGAATTTGCCCAAGTTGTCAATTGGAGAAACAATCCGAATGAAGCTGCCTGGAGAGAAAGTTTGGACCAAAGGTACAGTGGTGACAAAACTATTCGACCGTTCCTACGAGGTGAAGGTCAACAACAAGACATACAGGCGAAACCGTGGACAGCTCTTTGGGACTACGGAAGATCCGCCATCGACGGTGGACGAGGATGATGATACGCCGAATTTCAGCAACGAGAGTATTCCGGTGGAAAGAGAGAATCCAATGATCGAGGCCCCTCATCCGAATCCAAGAATTGAGGTTCCCTCACCTCCACCACAGCAACCTCTTCGAAGGTCGCAGAGAAATCGACGCCCCCCACGTCGATACATTGATTAATTGTAGTTAGTATCAATGAATGTCAAAATTTTGATTTTGTTTTTAAAAAAAGGGAGGATGTCATGATATGTCATGTTATTGTTGAGTCTGTAAATGTATGTGTGCTGACACTATGATAACAATAAATAAATAATAATAATAATAAAGTGACTAAGATAAGCGTCATAAGTTAGCGTGGTAGGGACGCCGACAACCAACAGTCGAAGTCGAGCAGAGCCAAAGTCGAGAGGCAGACAGAGAACAAGCTGAGTGAGAGTCACGACACAGATCACATTCCATTATTGTGGTTCTATAGTCAATGCTGATTTGGTTGGTGCACCACTTCCCGAAATCGAAAGTGGTGGTGCACCACTTACCAAAATCGAAAGTGGTGGAGCACCACTTACGGAAATCGAGAGTGGTGGTGCACCACTTACCGAAATCGAAAGTGGTGGTGCACCACTTACAAAAAACACCCATTCAGTAAAGCTGCCGTTAGCTACGCATAGAGCTAGTGCGTCGGTTTGGAATCGTTAAGTGCAATAACTTAGGCTTTTAGGCAACCGTGACTTTGGAAAGCAAGTCGTCGGCTAACTAGTTACCTGTGAATAGGCCTGGTTTAGACTGTAGTTATTATTAGAAATAAAATTACCATGCTTAGCAGAGAATCTACTATTACATATGCATAACCTTTGTTTAAAATAATTAGGATAGTCTGAATCTTCTGATCAAGGTAGGTAGACTTTTAAAGTCTACCTACCTTGCTTCTGCTCTTCTGCAATCTGCAGTTCTCAAGTTCAGGACCTAGGTCTGTTGTTTATCATCAGCGAAAAGTATTAATCTAAAAAATAGTATAATCTGAATTTAAATACCTAGGCATTATTATCGATGATCGTTCAATAGACACTAAATTCATTATGACTAAATTTTATGAGCGATAAAGAGGATTTTCAGATTGCGTAGAAATTAAAACGCCATTAATTTGTTGTATTTTCAGTTGTTTCCTACGATTTTTACATCACAGCAAATATTGATATGATTCAACACATTATTGATAAATTTTTCAATTTTCTCTATTTCAAAGGCATTCGGGTAGGACTAACACAAGCAAGTTACTATTGTATGAATACTAAGACAATATGTCTTTAAAAGAAAAGAAAATTATGGACCACTTGTAAATACATGAACAGCACAGCAACTAGAATTATAGAGGTAATGGATCTATCCCAGCAAACCATCCGTAGAATAAGGACGGAAAAAATAAACGGAAGTAAAACCTTCCGAGTAAAAATTTGCATCGGCGTCCGTAAAACCCATACTCATTACTTGTCAAAAATGTTAATGCCATGTGGTTATGCCTAGGCGGTTCGATTTCAAATCTAAAAAATATAATACCCATATAGCGTCAAAATAAAACTTTTAAGCACAAAAAAGAGAATTTTAATTGCAGCTCTTACAATTACACTAAAACCCAAAAGAAAATATTGGGTTTACCCACTCAACAAGCTAATGTCTACAGTAGGTGACGAAATAAAACTAAACTTGAAGTATGAAAAATACCCATACACACGGAAGAATTTCAAACGGAGGTAGATTTTGTACGTTCGGAAACTACGATGTTTGATTTACAATAAAATACTTACAAAGCATTATTTGAAGAATAAGAAGTCGTATTTTATTTTTTGTTACGTAATTAATTGGGCGAAGCTTTTACAATATCAATTTATAGGGTGTACACAAAAGCAATTTCTAAATTTAAAATTGAAAAAGCGATACTAAATATTTAAAAATCTACAATTCTACAAAAATTAATGGGATTTAAAGTGAATGTGGTATATCACCAATTTTAAGCACAAAAAAGAGAATTTTAATTGCAGCTCTTACAACTACACTAAAACCCAAAAGAAAATATTGGGTTTACCCACTCAACAAGCCTGTCTACAGTAGGGGACAAAACAAAACTTAACTTGAAGTATGAAAAATACCCCAACAAGTTGAAAAAAGAAACTCGTTTATGCTCAGACCAATTTGACGATTTATTTTTGCACACGTTACAAAAGTGTGAAGGAGGTCAAGGCTGCATCTATCCTCGAGTGCGATTGTATTTGACGTTAAAGTAAGATATTTGATAAAATAATGATTTACGATTAGCGTATATTTTTACGTTTTTGTGCTTTCAATTTTCTTGCTAATAATAAGTTGGTTTTAATGCAGATATTTAGCGCAACAGCGCAAGGGTTTAGCATGACCCAATTGGCAGATGGGTTTTGCCTAGGACTGTAAACTGTATCCTGTATCAAAAATTATAAACGAAACCACAAATTTGTTTCCTCTATTTATTGCTCCACTAACAGTCGAGGAATGGATAAAAAAATTTAATGAACCTTACAAGAATTTCCGAACAAAGAGAACCTGCTTCAAAAGACAGCAGGTCTCCAAAGACAGCTTCTCTTATGGTGGCTGGTCCCTTTTTACAATTCCGTGCTGCTGCAGACCTAAATTCTACTACTTGTAGCTAATAATTGTATTGGAAATTAATACAAAGTGGGTAAAGAACACGTGGAATGCTTTACCGGCTGAGATGATTGAAAAATCTTTGAAAGTGTGCGGCCTTACTGTGGCTTTGGATGGACCGGAAGACACGGGGAATTCTTATTTTAAGGAAGGAAATTCCTGCCGCACAGGCTGACAAATGTTGGGTTACTATCGAGACAATGACAATGAAAATGCCATTTTAAGTGACAATGAAGTAGAAGACGAAGATGAGCTGCCTTGAAATGAAATTGGTATAAATGATACTGAGTCTGAGGGCTAATTAGATTACCGTAATTCAGGTTTTTATCATATTTGTTATTAATTTTTCCGTAATTTATTCTGAGTACTAAAGATTTGAATTAATTAGAATTTGTACCTAATAGTGGACTCTCGATTTACCGGCTCTCCCTACACCGGCTATTTCGATATACCGGTCCATTTAGAAATCCCTTTAAAATGCCTCTGTTTTACTGGGTATCCGGTCAGAAGAGTGCGGCGAGAAGAGTGCCGGTCACAAGAGTGCGGTCACAAGAGTGTGCGGTCAGAAGAGTGCGGATCAAAAGAGTGTACGGTCAGGAGAGTGCGGAGCCATTGGAG
>JAAXYX010005622.1:0-10659 GCA_036851915.1 Ptenothrix huangshanensis | reverse complement strand
CTACGTATTGAAAACGCCGTGGCAACTTGTTCATCAACTTTGGCTTTGACTTTGACTTTGACGTTTATTCCTGGGGGGTGGACAGTTTTAAATTTAATTTTGTTTTAAGTATTTTGTACGTTCTGAGACTAAAAGTAGGTAGGTACATACATACAGATTGGTATTTTGGTATACCTAACAGTACTAAGCATATTAGTAATGGATTACCTCCTATAATCGCAAGCAGTTGCTACTCAAGGAAATTAGAATGGAAATGTAAATGGAAATGCATGTAAATGATAAGAGGAGCTTGGTTTCAATGAATATTTTCTCGTGTCTAAATGTATTGCTTTTACTTCAGTGGTGGAACACGTTAACCGTCAACACCAGATCCGCAACTAGCAAGAGCGAGTGCAAACAAAAGTAATCGTAAAGTGTTCATTGGAAAAAGTTGGTAATATAGTAGAAGAGTGTTATTCGTTTATACTTCGATCATTACCCACTCAATTAAAATGATTGTCGGTTTGGGTTAATCACGAATGTATTAGGTAGGTACATTATTGTATCACACACGTATTAGTAGGTAAGTACAGCCGTATATAGGTATCCATAGAATCTAGAATATAAAATACTCACGAAGTTGCACACGTATGTACGTGACCTCGCATCGATGTACATGACAAGGGTGACGTTCGACTTTGACAACACAACTCAGTCATAGTTAGGGAGTTGCAGAGAACAAGTCCAAGTCCAAGTCCAAATCCAAAGCCAAGTGGAATGCAATGGACGATTCAATCTATTAATGGAACTTCAACGTCCAAAGCACAGTTTAGTTTGATTTGCCTTTGCCGTTTGATAAAAAGCAAGTCGTCATGAATGCGGTTTGCTTTTCCTTTTGCTCTCGCCCTTACCAGTCCTTTACTCGCGGGTTTGCATCGGACAGAAGCGTGCGTATTATTTTTCCAAGCCCATTCATTACTTCTTTTCTCCTCAGCCCTCCAATTACTCTTTATTCTCGTCCGTGTAAAGGGAGTAAATGAATGAAGACGTAGAAAGTCTGTACCAAAGAGTGCATCAGGCACTTATTTTTTTTACTCAAGAAGAAGACGAAGGGTCACGTTAGAGCGATTGGAACTTTAGAGCGATAGAGCTAGCGTCAGCGTCGGAGTCGGAGCCAGAGTTAGAAGTTAGCACATCCACTGACTAAATGTACATCCATGTACTTAACTTCATTAATCTGTATTCAATTGAGTCTGTCCTACATTCTTTAACAGTCCGTATCAGTAGTCAGTAGTATTAGTATTAGTAAGTACTATAGTGTTAGTCTTAGCCTTCAAAATGATACATAACTAGGTATCCTCATTATTTAGGTACTTAAAAATGGCAAAGAGTGGTGCATAGCACAGTAGGTATTCTATGGAATACCAGGACCAATGTATAGCATAGAATAAAATCTGAATATACTTTTACATATTCCGAGAAACTTCTTTTTAGCAGAAAATTCCAATTCAAACTCAAACAGAAACTGGAACGTGAGATAGACTGAAAATGAGTAACAATGATACAGGCTGCCCTGGAGGATTCTACTGTGGAAAATGCTACTGCATTATATTGGCAATATCCGTAATACTGGGATGGGAGCTATACTAGGAAATTCCAAGGTTTCTAATTATTTTAATTCAATACCTGAACTACGAATATAGGTACATACATAATTACTACTCGCCTACCTGCCTGACTGACAACGAGATAGAGACGAAGACGGACACGGCCAAGATACATGTAATGTTGCAATCATTTCCAGGTAATTAGCCTAATCACTTTTACATTTTACATTTTACACAGTCCAGAGCACCTTAGGCAAAGTTTCTCTTCGGCAATATAATAGTAATGGTATCTCGATACTAATATTACCCTGTATAGAAAGCCTGGGGTAGCATGGCAAAGACAAAGACAATGGGAATGACACGGCAATGAAAATGAACATGAAATTGATATGGCCATGAAAATGACAGTGTTTCTATAGTTCTACTATCGCAGCTTTGCTTATATTGTATTACCTGCATAAATAATATTTAATATGTCTGTGCCACTTTGACTTTGATCGCAAATCGCAGCGCCATTGAAAGCAATGCAAAGATGCATGTGCAAATATTAATGTTTGTAGAAAAAGATGTCGACTACTGTGAGCAATGACCAGTATTGGCCTGGTTGTTATTGTAGATACATATAACCCCACAGCTGCTGGAGATAGAGATAATATAATAAATTTAAACGATGAAAAACTTTGTCGACTTATCAAAAACAAATGCAGACCAAGACCAGGGGCCAATCCAGGCACTAGAGATGAGTTATGGAATGAAATGCAAATGGAAAACTTGATAGTAAATGATGCTGGAAATAAATGGTGGAATGCTAATACAGGAGGAATAGTAATCGTAATAGTAATAGTTGGAGTAATAATAGAAGCAGCAGCATTTTATAATCATTATTATGGAAGACTAGCTTCACAAAGTGCATTGAATTACATTGCGTTTCATTTCGTTACATTACATTGTAGGTGCCTACTACATTATTGCACATCTAGGAACGTATGTATATATGTATATATATCATCCACTTGAACTATTACTACATCGCGATTGAAATGACTATTGCGATTGAGATTGAGATTGCAACAGGGCTTTGTTATTTGTTATTTTAGTTGGCAAAAGCTTCATGTCCTTTCCAGAGGAAATACAAAATTTGACAGTTCTATACTGAGGTCTCATCTCTCATCGTTCATGTGGAAAGAAGTGGGAATATCACATTCACTTTATTTTCCTTCTATAGATACATACTCGTTTCAGCGCCTACTTGAATCCTGCTCAATGTACAAAACTATAGTAATTATATATAATAAAATGTCTAATGCTCTAATGCTCTTACTCTGAATTCCAAGTCAACTTGTACTACGCTACTACCTACTATAATACTGCCACTACTACTACCTATGTACTATTACTGGTAGAACCGAGCCCCAGACCACAATACCTCAAAGAAAATAATATGTTATTGCAAGAGCTACAGTTGTTGAAACCAAAACCAATACCATCTCATCCCATATGGCATATGGCATGATCATAGTGCAATATTATAAGTGTACTTCTTATGATTTCATGTGTTCACATCAAATAACAGTACCTAATGGAAAGTCAACATTTGTGTTTGTACACAAAATTATATCTTTGCTATTCCACTTCTCTTCCATACCCCTTTCCCATCCCATTCAAGCTTATTGATTCATGATGGAACAAGAATTAACCATGAGCTAATGCAAAGGCAAGAAGTTATGTGATAGCATAATATTGTCATACCAACGTTCTTCTGCTGTACTGTGCTGGTAAATTTTCATCCCTGCATGTCTTTGGATCAACTGATCCCTTGACGAAAAACTAAAGATAAACAGCATCAAGAAAGACATCGCCGTGTCAACGTGCTCGGATCCGATTTCTTGGTATTCCATCTTTCAGGGGGAAGTAAAACTTTACCTACGTACCTTGGAATGCACTGTATCTCGAACCCTAACTCCTACTACTGCTCCAATTTCCGGGTCATGGAATACGTCCCACCGGGCCTACTTTGCGAACTAATTAAACGACTCGAATTACACTAGACATTTTGTATTAGGTAGGGACACTGGAACAAAAGCTAGGGTTGGATTCGGATTTGGATTTCAATTCAATTCCACAGAACAATGACAGTGATGTGGTAGGAGTAATTAATTCAAACACTTTCAAATAATTACAGGTTTTTTTATCCCGATGGAGTACAAACATGACGATGTAGTGAATTTCTGATACTGATAATGACACAGACATTTTTGTTTGATACAACTGCATAGAATCAGCAGTGCAACTGTAATATCTATATCATAAAAAATTGTACTGATATTATGCAATTATACAATATTACATCATACAAGATATTATAGGTACTGATTATCATTTTTTATGAATCTGTCCACTCGTTCCTCACAATCTAATTTCTCCCATGCCAATCGTACGTATACAAGTTGGGTAACTAATAAATCAAATTCTTCGGTGTGATTGCAGTTGCTTTGTGAGCAAATAATAAAAATAAGGAAAAAGTTCTCGTATGTCTGAATCTGAACGTTGGTCAATGTGAGCGTACATTATGTAAGTACTAATGAGATTAAAATACTTACTGCCTAAAATAGGTAATAAGATGAAATGGATATATCGCGTCGGCACTGTTAACAGAAGAATATGCTTGCAGTCTCAAAGACTTTGTCGAAGAAGCCTTAAAGATGGTTCGAGTCGAAGTTGGTATTAGATTTAGAAATAAGGAAGAAAATGCAGAAGCCAATCCTCTGGGATTACTGGACCGAGACAATCACCAACTTTGTGTAACATTAATGCAATACTTTATCGCCTCAAACTAAAACGCATTGGCGTTAGTTGTCCTGTTGTCGGTAACGAACAAAAAACCAATATTTTTTTACCATGCATTACAGTACATACCTATGTACTGCATACCATACCTTCACTGATGTGCATGACATGGGACAAGAGGCATGGAATTGGATTACTAGTTAGCAGTTTTGCGCATTACTTGAACGATGAACGTAGTACGTACCCACCTAAACACTAATACACAGGTAGATACATGTTACGGTGCTTTCGGCACACAGAAAAATTATTCAAGCATGATCTAACTCATGAGCACGCAGTAAAGTTTGATGATTGGGTTGGTGGATTACGCAAGAATTTACTGATCAGATGAAACCATAGGACCCGTACGAGAAACACACATGATGCACATACACGATATCACTTTAAATCTTTAGATTCCACGATTCAAATACCCATGTAGATTTCAACTTAACCACAGCTAATGTTTTTCTTCGCGACAGTTGTGACTAATCGCTTTACCGTCAAGTCAACTCGAGTACCTAAGTATCTTATCTTGTACTTAAACCGCGTCTTATCCTAACTTTGAATCACTCAGAATCACAATCAGAATTGGGAGCACACTTCAAATCTTTTCTGCTATCTAAGTTTTCGATTCACAAACATGAATTTATGAAAATAACGTAACAAACGACCCGATTCATTTTAATTGATTTCCGGGAGTATCTACCTGCCCACTAAACTACCCTTAAAAGGACGTAAAAGGAGATGAAACCATTACATTCAATCCTACGNCTTTTCTGCTATCTAAGTTTTCGATTCACAAACATGAATTTATGAAAATAACGTAACAAACGACCCGATTCATTTTAATTGATTTCCGGGAGTATCTACCTGCCCACTAAACTACCCTTAAAAGGACGTAAAAGGAGATGAAACCATTACATTCAATCCTACGGTTAGAATAATCACATGGCAACGCAAGTCACAATTAACTAAAGCCTTGGCGGAATAACCAGACCACTACCATCGACCAAACCCAAATCAAGCGGTACACAGATATTTATGCTTATTTACCCGTGACGACGAGTATGTCTTCCTCGTTCTTTTATTTTTTCGAGATTTTTTTTCAAGTTCAAGACTATTCCCATTCACTGCTTTATGTCTTAACTTTTAGAGTTTTTATTAGAGGTTCATAGGAATAATCAAAAACAGTACAGTCTACAGTAGCAATTGGCGACAACATTAAATGTTACTCCTTCAAATTCCAAAGTACCTATTCACTAACAGTTACTAAGAATCCTTATCTGATAAACTTTTCGCTCAATTTCCCCCTACGCAGTACTACTAGACAGTCACAAAGTCATTTAAGATTTGGGTTGAAATCTGTATTTAAGGACTCAGAGTTGAGCATCAGCGTCAGTTCAGTATAGAGCTTCGGCATTGAAGTTTGAGTTGATTACTTGGCTGTAGGTAAAAATAATCATGCGGAGTGTAAAACATTAAAAAGAAGGTAAACAAAATTAACGAAATTAGCTGACTTATTTATTTAGCACGATCAAACAGTATTAATACAGAGAGATACTACGTAGGTAGTAATTAAACATAAACCATGAGACTTGAGGCTCATGCCGGGAAATTCAGTTCTGGTTGCAGAACGGGAAAGAGGGCTTGTATAGCTCCTATTTCTGTGAAGATTGTTAATTAATAGGCGGTGCAAGGGAAATCAAGTCAAACCAATAGTTGATAGCGCTACAAATGACAAAGTTCACAAACAACATGATAATTAAATATTGTCATACGCGGGGAAATAAACAAGCTATTAATACAACATCATCCACCATCCACTCTACTTTAATTGTGAGTCTTGTCTCCACGTCAAGAGTCACACTCAAGTTCAATCGCAGTTAAAGGCTACTAAAGTCACAGTCGCAGTGCTCATGAATATATAAATCCAATCAGCAATAACTCATATTCTAGCAGCTCAATCGGAATAATTGCTATTATTACACACTCAACTCTGCCCGGCCAACTGGGATCCGTAAGTAATTACTTATTTGTAATTGACAATACGCTAAATTGCTATGCACCGTTGGCTCTCAGATAAATAAATAAATCATTATCAGTGATATCGAAGTAGAAAGTCAGTCATAAGTCAGCTTCAGGAGTAGTGTCAGAATGTTGCAGAAATTTCCTTGTCTAACATCCAACATCTAACCTTCCCCAACATATGAAGGTCATTGCAGTGAAAAATACATTGTTTACTTCGGTTGCACATTTAGGATTTGGCATTCACATTATCCGTGCATTCTGATGTGGTAATAGCAGTGGTCAATGAAATCAGTTGTGGCGCTGTTAGTATTAAACTTGCAGATCGAGTTCCTTTAAAAGATGACAGTTGGACATTGGGTTTATGTATTTGTAAGTCACGACAATCGAGGAGAGGGTACTCATTTGAAAAAAACATATCCTGTTCCTTACCCCAGACTCATACCGCAGGCGATTGAAATAAATATTAAGTTTTGCATGATGACATAGAATTATTTCGATGCATAGCATAATAAACGGAAAAGAGAAGGTTGAAGGTAAAGGAAGGTCCAGGTCCAGGTTGTCAAAACGAACGAGGTAATGTGCCAGCTGGTGGGATTGGTTCTTGTTTCTTGGTCGTTGCCACAATGGCAATGGAATTATGGAAGTGCATATCTAAATACATATATATAGGCTAGGCACATACATATATAGGTAGGTTACCTTCTATTCGTTTCGATATCACATCGATCATGAATCTAGAACGATGTATATTATAAAGCATATCTTTCCATACATTATATAAAATGTCGCAATTTGCGTAGCTCAGGTATAACTCAATAACTCTTGTCAATAGCCAAAAGAAAAAGACTACCATATCATGTGTGTATGCATGATCACGGACGGTGAAATAAAGTCGAACAAGTTGACAATGAAAGTAAATGGGGGAACAATCCAAGTGGTAATCGAAATCAATAAAGAACACTTTGGCACAATGACTGGGTTGCGTTGCGATGCTACACTACATACATGCATGTATGTAGGATAGTTTTGGACCGGTGGTTGGGTTGTTGTCTTGTTAATTATGTATGTAGGTATAAGTATATGTGTTTGAAGGATTGATTTTTGGTTCGGTTTGGTTTGGTGGTCTTGTCCTTTAGCGTCCCTCTAAATTATTCATCCACTCCTGACTACTTACTCAACTCTATTATATTATATGCCTTCGCATTGCTAGTTAGACCATAATACCATTACTCCTACCTTTGCTTTCCTATCGTTCCCCTCACCCAGCTTTGCTTTCGATTCCAATCCATTCCCTTCCTTTCTCTGCCATATCATAATAGACCAGGTTAGCTAGTTGGCAGACACCAAGCGAACTCGTAGGTATAAAATGAAATAAATAGGATTGACATGGACATTCGGCATCGACTTCAAATAAAAATGTGATGGAGTAAAATCCCTGTAATTTTCTCTAAAAGCTTCTAATAGTTTTATCGTTTTCGTTTCCTATTCAATGTCCATTCGTTTCATTTCGCTTCCTTCAATTGGATTCAATTCAATTCCACTGAATGAACTACCTACGTACCTACCTAAGTCAATTCTCATTTTTCGAGGCGAACGGTAAAGTAAAACGGAACGATCGTGGATCTTAGGGAAGCAGAGTATGTCAGTCCAACCACTATTGTACTCTGGCACCCAACCCAGAATCCAAGTCCAAGTCCAAGACCGATATACGCTATAAGTAGGACTGGTAAATATCTGACGAACATTGAACATTGAACATCGATATATAAGCCGTAGGTATATTGAAGTTTTGATTCTTGATGCACAGTAGTATCAGAATGGACTTAAAAGGAGAGGGAGGAAGAAGGAGAACTGAAATATTAAATTAGGAGTTTATAAAAACGTAATTTTCTCTTTCCGCTTTCGAACAATTTCCCAAATGAATTTTACCCAGCAGTCGAAGACTAAAGGAGACGAACCGATATGTTTTAAAACATGTAGGTAGAAGGTCTGTGTCAGTCTAAGGGTAAAACGGAAGTGTGCTGAATCGAGAATTAACTGCGGATAATGGGGAGTATGATGCCTACTTTTGTTCCGTCGCATAGCATAAATAATTTCGTTTTCTTTCAATCAGTCGTGAACGAGTAGGGATTCGAATGGATATTTGAGTGTTCCCATTTTCTTGTCTTTTTTGTCATTGTTGTGTTTCTCTTGCATTAATCATTCATCTCTCAACTCTGAACTCGGGATTGTAATTTTATTGCTGTAATTTTGTTTTAGATCTACGCTTGTTACTGGGCTAGATTGAATGCGAATTTGAACCGGGGTTATGTGTTTTCGATTTTCTATCTGACTTTGACTGCGACTGTGACATGACAGGGCCGTCGTTGCAGTTCTTTTGACACGTACTTTTGTAATCTCTCGCTTTGTAGTTTGTGGAATCTAATTTTGTTTTTATTCTCCTTCGTTTTAGTCGCTGTCTGAACAATACCGTAGTGTACCATACGACACGGTTCAATGCCATAAAAAAAGTCGACGGCATGGAAGGAAGGGATTTTAGTACTCTCGAGCTTCCAGCTGTATTCCTATGGCTGTCAGCTTCGATTCCAGATATAAAAGTAAGAAAGAAACTGTGTCCCCAGTAATTTCAGTTCAGATGCTCTTAGAATTAGGACGATTACAACTTCATTTATACAATATGATACCGTATGACGTGACTGGCATGATTGACACAAGATTCAGAATTCAGGACGGTAATGAAGAAAATAACTCTTGTTTCTCAGTTTTATGAAATGTGATTATTGCATTGTTTGTAGGAGCGGGTTCGACATTTGGCAGACAAACTATGGCCCCTGGCATTGGTGGACATGGTCATGGCCATTGTGATGGTCATTGTCGGCACTCGAAGGATGCGAGTGGATGCGATGGAAGCACAACTCATGTATGCAATGGTAGTAGCGGCCATGATCATAAAGCTTACATCCAACAAGATTCAAAATGATCCTGTACACAGTTCGCATTGAATTTCTTTCATCGTCTTTGCTTATCACTGAACTTCAACTGGAACTAAAACTCGCACGTCTAATGTAACTACAAACAAATGGTAAGGTTACCAGTGTTACCACGTCCTGTGTTTTTGCTCTACCAAGGTCTTCTTTTAGAAAATGAGAAGTTACAGAAGCCTTCGAACGCTTGGAAGTTGATGTAATCATGATTTACTTTGTTTCATTTATGACATGTAGAACGTGACTGCCCATGCACCTGAAGGCTGAAGGAAGCAGCCTGCTTGTTTCCTCACCGTCACTACTGGGTATTTACAATCAGACAACATTCGTCCCAAGAGATCTCTATTGAATTTAGATTTACTTCATTTCGGAACTTCATAAGTATTTGATTATATACCTTACGTTTACATTATCACTTCGAAGGTTATACAGTAATAACAAATGGAGACTGATCAAACGGGATCTAGAGAAAAACACTATTCGTATCTAAGCTACCCACTTTGTAACTGACTCAGTTCGGTAAAATTGGCAGAGTAGTCAATTCATCTATATCTATCTCTCCTTTAGTTTGACTACTCTTGTTATTGCAGCAAGATCCATTATGATAATACAATTCACTGTTGTTATGTTGGTAGTAGGTAATTAAACATTATACGCAGCCTCTTGCCTTTAACTTGTGATTAACTACATTGTGTCTGCAGTTATTCATTCTATATCAAGTAGATACTATTACCCGGCACATTGAATCTCGAAACATTAAAGTAAACCCTTGATCGTGTAGGGAGACATGTAAATCAAAATTAATGCTATTAATCGTGTATATGTTCGAGCCGTTCCAATATATAATTACTTATTGTTATTGCTTACATTGCATGACTTCTTCTGATTACTAGAATATTTGTACGAGTATTATCGGATAAGCGAAGAAAAAGGCTAAGAATCAGGTTGAATGAATATTCCAAGTTAATTGAGGCAAGTCTAGACGATCGTGACCATGATTGATCGAAACAGTGGCAAAATGCTAATGAATTGGCACAGCACTGTAGTATAAATGAAGTTGTTATCTATCTAGGTAAAATGACTAACTCTCGAGTAATTTTCGACAATGTGTGTAATCCTGACTAATTTGCTTGACCATCCTATAATTCATTCATATTTGTGGGCTAAGCTTTTATTGACTGTGAATATACAATTTGACGATTCCATCCACAATAGCATTGATGGTTAGGGTT
>JAAXYX010005621.1:0-10660 GCA_036851915.1 Ptenothrix huangshanensis | reverse complement strand
AATGTCATGGAAGAAAATTTAAAAACCTCTCTTGTTTTTATTTTTTCGTCCAGGAGTAAGAATTTGAAAAAATGAACTCAGTCAGTCAAATGAATTCAGTTTTGTTTTATCAGGCATACATCCGCGTTTGTTCAATTTAATGCAGGCACTTGAAGTTACTTTTGTAACTAGGAGAACGTAGGGAAAAGGTTAATGATCAGCAATACATTCGGGATGTCCGGATAGACTGGCGAAACTTATTTTGGCAGAACATTTTGCCATTTTATTTTCAGGTACAGGGGACATTTTGGCACAATGGAATAGGGCATTTTGGCAAAACCGAAACGGTCATTTTGACAACAAAGTATTAAACTGGTAAGGTATAAAAACAAGCGGCAACAAGTCTTCCTAAGATATGCATCGTTAAAATTGCACGACATTCTAACTCAGACTTAGCCTGCAAGTTTGAGTAATTTATCATTTCGATGGTCAGGTGTCGTTAGCCTTTAACAATTCCAAGTTACTCAATTAAGTATTTGTATCATATGAATCGTACGAAAAGCCAAACTGCCCTAACAAATAAGCTTGGATGGTTACGGCTACATAAAATGGAATCCACCCATTTATTATTGATATGGGGAATGCTAAATCACGACTAACGTTCAACGACTAAATCAAGACCTTCCAAGAACATCAAATCATGCGGGAGGCTGGCATACCTAGTAGATTTCAGTCTTTTTTGGAAAATTGACACTCGCTACCGGTTTGATAGTTAAATTAATTGTGGAGTGTGGAGTTTCAGCGTGAGCAAAATCGAATTGAAAATACCTCGGCTCGAATTGAAGTGTGAATGGGAAAGTTACCCAGCGTCCTGACGAATTGCAAAACTGACAATAAAATTTAAAAAAGCTGTTTCAAAATACAAAGCTTTTCGGGAAACTAGCTTCAGTGAGACTGATTTAATGAGTTGTTGGGAAACAATGGGCTTACTTCCTATCACAATGAGCTGATCAAGGTACTTAGAAAATCGGCTACGAATGAGCCCGCGAGTCGCTTTATACTTTATATACTTATACTTTACTTATATAGTGGAATCTCCCTGTAGTCACTGTAGTGACACCGCTTATAGTGACAATTTTGTTATAGTGGCATGTTAATGCGTCACCGGAAAAATGTAAATGCATAGGAACTCATTGGCTGTAGTTGACATTTTTATAATGACATTCTTGTTATAGTGACGTAATTTGCAATCCCTTGTACAAAAAATCCCAGCATATTGACCTTTTACATAGTGACATTCAAAATTTCAACGATGTTTAAGCTCCGCCTTGACAATAAAAAGATTAACTTTTGCATTAAATCGTGATAAATACGGTATTATTTATTAGTCGTATTGTGAAGGTTCTTATTACCAAATGTAAATAAACTTTATGTTCAAAAGCACAGTTATTGGCGGCAGAGAAAATAAGCCGGTGTTAGAATATTGATGTCATTAAGGTGGCCTTTTTATACTGACCTTATCTCATTCTAGACCTACAGTGACAATCTTACTATAGTGACATAAAATGCTCGGCCCTTGCAATGTCACTATAACGAGATTCCACTGTACTTAAATATACTTACTTAATACTTTATCTTAGTCGTTTACGTTAGTCGCACTAGTCGCAGCCTGCGAGCTTGTTGCAAGTTTGACACCAAAGCTACAAAGAATTCGTAGGGTAGGATCACCTAATTGTGATCAATTTTAACAAAGTCGATGTTTGAACGATTTCATAACCCGTATACAGCAAAGTATCGGAAGAGTAATAACAAAATTAAATACTACATACGTTTTTGTACATTTAACTAAAAACCGCTTTGAATTCGGCCAACTCCCTTTACAACATAGAATTGAATGACACTATATCCGAAATCGGTCTCAGTCACACAACATCGGGCAATTGTGATCAACGATGATTCTATCTTTTTTCAGCTACATCATGCGCAAATTAATTCACAGGGTAAAGTCGGCTAATTGCGAACACTTTTGTTGTGATGACTACCAAGTCTGTACATAAGTAGTTTTCGCTTCACAAATAGATTCAAAATAAGGCATTTACAGTTGTGCCTTGTGCAAGCGACGCAGAAGCAGAAGTTTGGTTAAGTTCTATCGCTTCGTTTCGTTGTGGCAAACTTTTGAGTAAGCAGAAATCTGTCGGGTGCTGATTTTGGGAAGGAGGGTAATTGTGAACAGGTGAAGGTTAATTGTGAACACCCCTTAAATTCTTCTTAGTACTATCCAATTCCTCTCAAATTGCAACTAAAATGAGAATTACTGAAGTCTGTGTGATTCAAGCAACAAAGGTGAAGTTTATTTATTTTAAAATTGGCAATAACTCCAAACAGCATGGTACTTGGAACATGAAACAATGGATTCAGTCAATAATTTTTGTAATCACGTCTATTTTGTTCAGAATTTGATGCTGATCACGTTTGCCAATGACATCAAAGAAATCTGACCTTTAGTAGTCGAGATAAATGAAATTAAAGATCCGGGTCGGCCTACATTGACCCTATAATACCTTGGATTCCTAACTATTATGATTAAATTGTGACCAGAAGCTTGTAGATTGTGTAGAATGTGGTGCTGATCACATTAGAATCGGAAATCAATAACGTCTGACCAATGGGGGTCAAGATAATTCGCCTTGAAGTTGTGGATTGACCTAATTTGACCCTGTCATTGCCGAAATACCCAAAATAACGGATTATAACAAAATCCAACCGTAGTATGCAGAAAAAATGCATAATATAGTTTAGATCCATTCTTAATATTGCTGTTTTGTATTATTTAATCTGAGTTTCTGTATTCTTTATAATTTATTACGTTGATCACAATTACCAACAATTATTATTAATTAGCCTTTTTAACAAGTCAAAATGAAATTAATGCGATTAATGCAATTTGAAAATATTTGTTTTGCAATTTGCATTAGTTAGGTACTTAAACTTTTAAAACCTGGCAACCGGTATGCTATCGTGTCATTATTCATTATGCATTTAATGCAACTAATGCATTTTAGTTGCCTTATCTATCACTAAAAATTTCCTTGTTTGTAACTTATCTTGTAGCCATACCCTGGTATCTGCATATTCTGCATCAGTGCTTTAGGCATTATATGTTCTAATCCTCATGTCTCTTCCATCACAAAAATCGGACATTTTGGCAACAGAAACGGATAGTTTGGCAAAACTCTTTATTTCTGAATTTTCAAAGCGGACAAAGTGGCAAAATATAACAGTACATAGTAAAACTGATTGACACAACAAGTATTTAGGTAAAGTCAGGATGCACATCACAGCCATACTGTTACTCATGATACACATGATAAAAAACAAAATAGCTTAGTGTTCTGTATTCACCTGCGTAAACTTTGAACAAAGCTTTGACTTTATCTGCCTGCAAGAAACATGGCTCTTCGACTTCAAAAGCAACCTTATAAGTAATCTTAGCCCCGATTTAATCGTGTGTCAGTATCTGGAATAGACAGTAGCTAGAAATTAGTTGGGAGGCCGAATGGTGGAACGGCAATCCTTTGGCACATTAAACATAATGACCAAGTCACAGTAGTAGACTTAAAGGAGCAAAGGCTGAGTGCAATTGTCTATAAGTGAAATGACAGAGAAACCCTGATTGTCAACTGTTACCTCCCTACGGCTGACTTTTGTGAGGAACAGGAAACCTATATTGGAAAAATAATGTCCATAGTTAAAAGCTTTGAGTGTGAGAACTTTGTCGTCTGTGGTGACTTTAACATACATACTGGTACTCCAACCTTTGAGCAACTTTAATCGGCAGCCAGTGAGTGTGGGATGATAGTGATTGATTATGTGACACTTCCACCTGGCACACACACATTAACATGTGACATTAACAAATCTTGCAAATGGCTGGATCATTTTATTATTAATAAAAGTCTCTAATCCTCATCTCTGTGTAATATAATTCAACTGGCCACCAGTGATCACTGTCCCCTTACTTTGGAATTCGATTTGCCAGTTAACAGTTATACGCTGTCAACAGCTCCTTCTCCAAATCAAAGTAAGAGTATCGAATGGAAACATGTAACTGCTGAATCTTTAGAAGAATACCAAAATCATACAAAATCATTAGCTGATCGATACTTGACTTTTCTTGACAAAAGCTGTTACCACCATAGCTTCCTCTTCTCTGATCTGCATCATGTAAACCAAATTGAAGAAATATATCAGAACTTAATTAGCAATGTTGTAGATATTGATACCACAATTGGTACTGCAGCTTCGAAAAAGCTCCGTAAGGTTGTTATTGGTTGGAATGACAATGTCAGAGCTGCCTATGAGAAATTCAAACTCGATTATCAAGATTGGGTGGACCAGGGTAAATCAAAGGATATTCTGTTTGATCGTCAAAAACAAAGAAAAAAAATATTCAAATATAGGCTGCGGCAGTGCAAGAGGAAGGAACAGATCTTGAAGCGTGAGAAAATTGCTACCTCTCTGGAAAGTAAGGATTTTACAAAAATCTGGCAGGGGGTGAGAGACCAAAATCTTGACTCTAAAAGTGATTAAACTAACACACTGGAAAACAATATCGGAACTGAAAACATCACTGAATTTTGGAGAACACATTTTGCAAATCAATTTGAAAGAACAACTCACATGCCCCTCATTCAGACTTCTGCCAGCTCTACTTATGAGGCTGTTGAGCCCTTCGATCTTCCCTTATTCTTATTTATTGTGAAGAAAATGAAAAGTGGTAAGGCTGTTAGAGCTGATAAAATTAAAGTGGAGCACTTCAAATATGCTCATGTTAGCCTGGTGGTTCAGCTGTTTAACAAAATGATTAAACATACCTACATTCCAAAAAGCCTTATGGCAGTTGTGCTGGTGCCCATTATTAAAAAGAAGGGGCTGGACCCCAAATTAAGTTCAAGCTACAGGCCAATTGCCTGTGCTTCCATCCTCTCAAAAATACTTGAAAAGCTTATTCTAATGAAGTATGCATTTCTTCACTATCAATAACCAATTCCTCATGGAATACATAGTAATACAGGGTATATTTATAGTCACCTATTTAATGTCCCTACATTTTTTACTAAATGTACCCACGTTACAAAAATAGTGACATTACCTACAGAAATATTGTCGATTTTCAAAGTAGACCCTTTTTTAAAAACTTCACGATAGAGTTCCTGTGAGCTAACGTCAGCGCAAGCTACTTCTGTCTGTGAGAGATTTTGAAGAAATAAATGAATGTGCACATTTGAAAAATGGGTTCATAGCGTATTCGTCGGGCCGTCACTCGTCAGCAAGCTCGTCGGCCGTCACATAAAGGCAGGGGCGGATAGACCATTAGGGCATTCGGGAAATTGCCCGAAGGGCCCCCTGCTTTTTAACATTAATTGGGCCCCCAAAGCCTCTAGGGCCCCTACGGTTATTCCTTTTTTCCCGGGCCCTAAACTCGGTTGCTATCCGCCCATGAATAAAGAATAAGTTATTACTGGTCGGCACTTTTATTTGTTGGCACCTTCAATTATCTATGCGGCATAGCCTAGAATTTAATGAGTATCACGATTATAAAAACGTCACGGTACAGTGCCAATGAGCTAGCGTCAGCGCAAGCTCCTTTTTCTAGTTTCTCCTGTGCCTGTTGTAGATTGTATTTTTTCCGAACAGCAACTTCTTACCTTTTTGCTCTTATTTTGTTTAGACTAGTTATTGTTGTAGGCGACGTATTCATTGTAGAAAAACGATTTTAATACGGAAGCTGGAGATGCTAAAGCTGCGTTTATTGTAATGCTCAAGCCAAATGATACAACTGAAACAAGAAGCAATAAAATGAGCCGTGGATTGAACGTTTGTGCGCCCGGACTGCGTCGTATTTATTTTCAGAATATTTCCAATGAAGTTAGTTGCGATTGTCGTCACAATTCAATGAAGCAATTGCAGCTTGGCCTTTTTTCCACTTACGAAGTTATAGCACAGAAATTTATTATTAATTTGAATTTTTTATTCATCCAGTAATAATTGCAATAATAGTATAATGCAGGAATTTTTTGTTGATGAAAAAACACTCTCAGTTTATTAACTTATGTATTGAATTGTGAACCGTAGCAAGTAGCAACTCCAGCCATGGTGGGGAATGAAATTCTTAGTTTAATGCTATTTTTATTTCTTTTTTCGCCGACAAACCCGCCATCCAATACGATTGAATTCAGAAAGGACGCCCTAGAATGACCTATTAAATATGTGTGGTAAGTTTAATCGAGATACGTTGACGTTTGCGGTTGCTACGTATAGAACGTACAAAAATCGTAAATCGCTCTCCATCTGGGTGTTCTTCGGTAAGTGGTACACCTTCACTTTCGACTTCGGTAAGTGGTATACTCCACTTTCGACTTCGGTAAGTGGTACACCTCCACTTTCGACTTCGGTAAGTGGTACACCAACCCTCTTTGGCACGTGGTACACTGACCTTCTTCGGTAAGTGGTGCCGAAGCTAAATTCACTTTAATTCACTAAATTAAGCAATTATAAAGTGCAAAGGCATTACAAATGGTATTTGCGATTGAAATAAGGTACGAGCGTAGGACTACACAATTTCTAGCTCAAATTATTTTACAGTCAACACATTCCATTTGATCCAGTTTTAAAATTACAAAAGGAATTTTATCTTATCGACTGTTCCAACGTTCGGGAAAATATTTCCATCTAGAATTTTTCATTTCTAAGTAATATTAAAATGATTTCATCTCCGTCATTTATTGGTGAGACTTCTTCTAGCTTGAGCACCAATTACCGAAGAGGGTCCGTGTACCACTTACCGAAGAAGGTCGGTGTATCACATGCCAAAGAGGGTTGGTGTACCACTTACCGAAGTCGAAAGTAGAGGTGTACCACTTACCGAAGAATCCCCCTCCATCTTCCAAACCCACCGTTCAATTTGGCTCGTAGAAGCGTAGACTAATAATAATGACTCGTACACAAATTTTCATTTAAATGCATTTATTACTGCGACCACTAGAGTCAAAAATGTTTTTATTTTTAAGGCGCTCCCTCTGCCAAACCCGACGTCCAATTTTGGTCAACTAAACTCCAAAACGTGTATTTAAGTTAGCGTTACTTTTGTGCAAAATTTCATTGAGATCGGATAATAAATGTAATTGATGGAACCAAAAAACCATGAAGGCGGCGGACGAAATTCGGAGAAAAAGACGATTACAATAGCTGCGCTGTCGCTAGCTAAAAATAAACCTGAAAACTGTCTAACCAACTCGCAAAAGTACTCGACAAGACGGAGTGAATCTTCAACAGTGTGCAGTCTCGAATGCTACAACGGCTGCAGAAACTGCTAAACTGAAACGGAAACGGCGTCGAGATGTGGAACTATTACGTGAGAACCAAACATGAGCCCGCAATTTTTTAGATCCAAAACCCTTCAAACTTAGATAGCTATTCACGAAATAGCAAACTACGACTGTCATTAAGGGTTATACTTTAACTTTTGTTGTAATTATTAATCAGTTACGCATTTTCTAACTTCAGTTTGATTATTTTGGCTTAGCTTTGATCATTTCGTTTACCCATGTAATAAATACTCAAAATGATATTGCTGACCAGTTACACCTAAGGATGGCCACGGTTCGAGTTGAACCGAAAAAATTCGAGTCGGTTTGAGTTTCGGTTCGGTTTGAACGCGATAATTAACCGAACCGAAGATATTGTTTTCGGTTCGGTTGCTTCTTTTAATTAACCGAAAAAATTCGAGTCGAGTGGGGTAGGAATTTTTTAAACCGGTACTCGAACCGAAAACCGATCGGTTATTTTCAGTTTTCATCAAAGTATAAAGCATTAACAAAAACCAGAATAAACTGATATTGAACGTCTTAAAAAATTTTAATTGCAGCACATTTTCGCCCATATGAGGCGGAGTTATTGTTGCTCCCGTTAATGTTTTCTTAAATCAACACAACTGATGTTAATATTCGTTATTGCTTCTTGTAAGATTAAGGACCTGTGCCATTATAATTTATGTTTTGGATTTTACAACACAGAGAACTACTACGAATGGCTAAAACGTCACGAAAACAAAAGTTTATTGTTTAATAATATACTAGGATGGCTTTAAAGTAATTACAAGGAGCTTCAAAACCAATACAATTGCAATTTTGAAATGTAAATTCGAATTTTTAATTGAAGTATAAATTATCTTCACTTATTAAGCATAATTATAATCACTTTAAAAATATTTTTGGTTAGTTTATTTCTTTTCATGCGCTACTTCATTTTTCTTTCTAATTTCGGTTCGAGTCGGTTTCGGTTCGGTTTTAGACATAACCGAACCGATACTTTATTGGTTCGGTTCGAGTTGAGCATTTATTAAACCGTTGATTTTTCGAGTCGGTTCGGTTTATGAAATTTGTAACCGAAAATATCGGTTCGGTTCGAGTTTCGAGTCGGTTCGTCGATTTGTCGACTCGTGGCCATCCATAGTTACACCTCCTCTTTTATTATTGCTCCCGACGAGTGACGGCCCAACGAATTTTTGCCGACGAGTGGCGACCCGACGAATACGCCGGGCACCAAAAAATGCAATTGAAGAGACCCATGTAATACTTAATGCCTGATGTGCTGGTAGAGCACTATCTAACAATAAGGTGAGGTCCAAAAGACGAAGACGATAGTCGATGATCTAATAACTATACTCTCAGAAGTACTCGTCTTATTTTTTAATAATTTTTACAAGTGTTTGACATCTCTAACTCAATTTTTGGCAGAGATGCGTAGGATATGAGAAAGAGATGACGAAGAGATGTACAAATTATTGAATTAAGACGGGTATTTTTGCTTTTGACAGTGTACACAATTGAGCGTTCACAGCTTTAAGACCCAAGGTAGTTCTTTCATTTTCATAACTTTTTTCGAACTTTTCTAGTACGATATATACATTAACGTATGTCAGTATATGCATAGCATTTTGTTTTCATTCGCGAGTAGTCCCCTTCAGGAGCTTCCCCTGAAGGGGACTGCTCGCCCCCCCCACTATCCCACTGATGGGATAGTGGCCCTTATGGGAAACCCGAGGCTGACCTATTGACCTGTGTCATTAGTTTTGGTCCAATCTCATTTTCAAAATTTTACCCCGTTTGTTAAAATGGATGCATATATAGAAGTATTATGTATTTAAACGCGAAGTTTACAATAACAAAGTATTGTACATACTTTTATAAGAGAAGTCTAACTTGAATTTTAAAAACTTTTGAAACAGAATTGACTTCAGTTCTGCTATATTAATACACGATTAGCGGTTTTGGTATTTTGACAAGTTCTTTTCCATCTTTAATCAATTATTTAATCTGGATAATGTAAAAATATTTTTTTCTGCGTTAAGAATACATTATTTAAAAATCTTACTTTGGTAAACCAATAATGTGGTCCCTAAGCTTGAAAGTAGTAACTGAAAACCTAGTAAGACATAAAGGACGTATTGTAGTATAATTGATTGTGAGAAAAACTTAAAGCATAAATTTTTATACACAACGGTTCGAACATGAAAAAGAATGACAAAAATCGAGTCTTTCCGTGCCCCAATTATGCTTTTTGCGTAAATCTTGATTGGTAGTGGAACAAAATTAGACATTCTGACTAGAAGACTATTAATAAGGATAATGAAAATTAAAGGAGCGACTTTTTGGTGCCTTGAGGGGTTCCATTATTAAAAGAGAGAATAGTCGGACAATGAGTTGCGACCTTTAACACATTGGGATCTATTTTTAAGGAAGCTAACAAGCCACATACTTTCATGAGGATTGACTCAAAGTGAAACAGTTGGGTTAAGCAATAAGATGTCGAAGAAAAATAAATCGATCCAAACTGATTAATACCGATTTTGGGATCAACTTACCGATTTGAAGAGTGTCGTACATGAAGTTTTCTTGAATTTTGGAAACAAATTGTCTGTTATAGGGCGAAGATCATTGAGAGATATTGTTTTGGTAATTGGGGCTATGAAACCAATTTTGCAGTTAGAGGGAACCGTAAAGAACAGAAAGGTGTGTTCAGGTGAGGTAAGGCTTCGGCAAAGAAAAAGCCAGATTCTTTTATGATTGCAGTAGAAAGCAGATGGGCAACGTTATTTTTACAAGTTTTTAGTTTTAGGTTTATACCGGAAACAGAAACTTGAAAAGGGAAGAAGGATCCAAGCATATCAGCAAGAACATACGAATTAGCTGGCTTGGAATTGGATTGTTGATTTGGGTAAAATGCTAATTAATTTTATTTATTGTATCAAGTTCTTCGTCCGAGTTAAGTAAAAACAATTGAGTCAATACAGGGGGCTTAGAGTTAAAGCAGCAAATATCAAAGGACTGACAACATCCTTGGATAGCCTGTTTAGCATTTGAAGTTTGAGTTCTTCGGTTTTAATTTTAGCCTGAGGACTACTTCTAAACTCAAATGCTTTGGTTAATTTAATTAGACTTAATAAGAAATATAATAATAATATAATAAATTAAAATTGTTGAGGTAGATTGATACGCGTAGATGATACAAAACTGTTTAAGTTACGTTAAATAGAACATTTAATCAAGTGAAACGATGAAAATCTGAATTTTACTATAGTCATTGAAAAGTTCGAAATGTAAAATTAAAAATATTTAGC
>JAAXYX010005620.1:0-10661 GCA_036851915.1 Ptenothrix huangshanensis | reverse complement strand
AAGGAATCTGATTCTACACGATGAGACCCACACGAAATAACACCCGACCAGCACAAGATAAGAACAAAGACACATAGAGACGCATTGATTTTTCATTGAGGATGAGATAATAAATGAGGATCTGCCGGATCAGAATTCATGTCACTGTTTTAAAATAATTGTAATATTTCCCATTCCACTTTAATTAAACCCACGGCGAACGCCACAAATAAATCACTAGTAAAAATAATTGGATTTTATTGTCACAAAGCTCACAAGGGTTATGGCTATTATGCAGATACATCCCTGCCATCCACGTGTGTACTTTTGGGCATGGTATGTTATGGGATGGGGTGGGAGTTGGACCGGGTATGGAAATGACAGAAGAATAGCTGAGGCAAGAGACAAAGCTTATTACTCAACGTAAACGGTAGGGACAAGAATCACCATGAAATCTTGAATACCTCGTTGAGAAGCATTCATTTTACTTTCTTTTTATTCCCTCCGCCTGTGCATAAGTACCTCAGCATGTCTATCTCCGCTGTGTGTGTGTGTGCTGCTGGTCTTCTTTTCCTTTCTAGGCGGGAAAAATAGAAAGCAGGAAAGCACGGAGCACAGATTTAAATGGCAAAGAGGAATTCCGTGTAAATTCTATATTTATGTTCCACCATAAAAAAGGAATGGTTTTAAAATGTGATTTGAACTTGGACTGGGATGCTGAGCTTGAAATTGTCCTGATTGCAAAGAGTGTAGTGTGTAGTGTAGACTCAGAATGAGAGAGAGAGCGAGAGAATGAGCAATTTCAAAAGATTAAATGGACTAGCTTAACCATTCTAACAAGATTAATAGTAGCTGTGCAATGGAGACAAACTGCAAATTAGCTTCTTGTTATCTTTACCCTTTCACATTTTTACATAGATTTTAGATTTTTCCCCTTGAATTTTATATTTGGAATGCAGGCGCTAGCGTTGCCGGCGAAATAACGCTCAAAATTACTTATATCAAGATATTCACGCACAGTAGGTGCTTACTTATAGATATCCCTCTGCTCTCAAGCTGCGGAGTGAAGGTTCAATCAAAACATTATGTAACGAGTCAACGAGTGCGTAAAGGTGCAGAATCCTTTCAATCCTTCTTCTATAGTGATTTGATGTGGAAACTATATATATATATATAGTTTGTATAGTGTACCAAATAAGTATGTAGATATATGGATAAAAATGGCTATTACAAAAACTTACCAAGTCAACAGATAAAACCAAGTTGTCGTTGACGTTTTTTGCTACGCTCTAGTAGTAATAGAGTGTGCTAAGCGAATTCCGTTTTTCGTGCAAATGATGCAGAATATGAATTTTATGTTTTCTCAATTCGAACGTGTCAACACTTTTGTACATGTGCCTTTAGTCAGGAATGCCTTCGTGGAATGCGAACGGCATCCAACATTGAACCGAACTGCCAGTGGCATCGAACAGGAAATTAAAATTTGAGAACCGATTATACTTCGGAAGTAATCGTGCCAAGTCAAAGTTTCGAATCGACTTTCCAATTCCAATGGTTTTTCGTTAACTTTCAAGTATATTTGAACTAGGAAATAAGATTGTAGCTTTTACTTGTATCCAATTTAAACATAAGAGTTTTCCTTTGAATTCCAAAAGAACTGTCACGTAGGTGTGGAGTGTGTATACTTATCTAAATGTAACAGTGCTACGGGCACAATACCAAGGACATTTCAAGTTTGCGATTTCCATAGATGTTTGTCTACTTCATTGCTCTCCCGGACGGTGCATATGTAGAGTTGACGATTCTTCTCACTGAATGCCACCCCACCTGCAACAAAAGCTATCTATGCACCTACTCTTTCTAGTTCCTCTTCCTCTCCGTATTATGTTTGACAAGCTAACGTGATCAGGAGCATAAGATTTGTGCAAGTTTCTTAGAAGTAACAAGTAACTCAATCTGTGTAAATATTGTCGAGATGAAATAGGAATTTCCTGTTAGTCTTTAGCTGGTGCTTGTGTCTATGTAAATTATTCAGGAGAATTCAGAGAAGATATCTACATCTACATACATACATACATAAAGGCTTTGAAGGCAATCCTAATTTAATAATGGTAATGGTAAAGTAGACATTCCTGAAGGGCCAAATATTGTGAGCAAGGGTAAATATTATTATACTCCGGATTCCAGATGCAGACATTTATGAACACGCTGACAAAAATTGGAGATGACTTACACACGATTTCACGGGGATGGTTGTGCGAGTAATAAAATTTGCCATTTTGTCGGTACATCAATAATGTTTGCTTTATCCCCTTATATTTGGCTTGCCTAGAAAATTCAATTAAAATGCCAGCAAGAAAACGTGATGGCGTGGACATAGACGCTGACGAGGACGTGGACATGGACATGGACGATGGGATGATGGAATAAATATGATCCACTAGATATAATAATAATGGCAATGGTTATTCCCTGCCAATGCACAATATCATTCCGTATAATTCCTCTGTGAGCGCTAGAGAAAACGGGAGAGCAATGCTTTGCAATGGTAGGAAATGGACCTATGTGGCCATGGCCATAGCGAGGGAGAATGTAATAAGTTGATGATGCCGAATAGCCGGAAGGAATCTAATCGCATGTATGAATTCGCGAGCATTTTCAGCCAGCTATTTGCTACTTATGATTATTAGTTGTGGAAACAGGATTCAAAAAGGCATTCAATTCTGAGAGACAGGGAGAATGGCGTATTTGCATGTGCTCCATATTAATCTGATGGAGGTTCGGTAGGTTAGGTGCATTCCTATTACCTACCTACTATATGTATGTAGCTACATCTACACTGCTCCACTTCTAGCTCCTATTCCTAAACATTTTCAAATTATATGAGAGCTTTCCATTGGATTACTGCCCAAGGAATTTATGACTGATATAGTCATATTCGTATTGGACGATTTTCATGGATGAAATGGGATCAACATTGAAAATTCTACTTGTATCTGTCCACCTTTTACTATCGTGATGGTGAGCACATTACACTGCCTTAGATTGCATTGCACATCTCCCATTCCCATTCACGTTAGTACATATAAGGACAAGGGCCATCGAACCTTAAGACAAGTAGGAGTAGGTAGGTAGTACATACATAAATTTTAGTAGGTAATACCTTATGCAATGCCGATGCCCATACAGGAACTACGGGTAGATAGACATACCTACCTTTCTCTTTTAAATTTGGCTCTTTTCCCTTCTCCCACTCTACTTTACTTCCACATAATATGGAGTAATAGTGGAAGGATGAGGGGAAACAGAATTGGAAGACAGGATAGGATTGGCGAGGAATAGGGAGAGAAATACGATGTGGAATAGAACCAGCGCAAGTTCATATACAGAGGATAACGAGAACGACTATGCAGCCTTAGGATCGTAATGGCAATTTGCCGAAGGGGAACTTAACGACGGTAGACATGACTGGACATGACATGGTCAACAAAGAGAGCGGTCATAAAAGGGTTATTCGTTCATGTCGCAGATTTGGCATTCATCACAAGAGCATGAGAATAAATTCCTCCATAAAGGTATTTCGGATCTTGAGGGATTTACTCTCAGCACTGTTTGCAAATGGGATCGCAGTTCCGTAGAGTAGACCGACCGAACCCTCCTCCGTTCAAGTATCTATGATTCACTACCTTAAACAGAGAGAGAGAGAGAGAGAGAGAGAGTCTGTATAGATGAGCCAACACAAGAGCGTTACGTGGACATTTTCCCCCATCATGAGAGAGTACTAGAACGAGAATTCCTGAGTAAAAATTTCCAAGAGAGCTCCCACGTAGTGCTGGGAAAATGATTCGATTAATGCTAGGACTAGGATCCAAGGCTAGGTCTATTTTGTTCAGTTAGTATCAATACGGTTACGTATTACTGTCCAACACACCACACTACGATGCTTATTGACAAGGCAAAATAAATCTCCCTCTCTCCGTTTCTCTCTCTTTCTCTCTCTCTTTCTTAAGGTCAACGAATACTCACAATAACATGGGCCGTAAAAAATTTCTCATTCACTACCATTACCAAACATGAGTTATATGCACCAGTATTTGACTACGTTAGAAATTATTGTAGACCTGAGAGATGCAGGATGCAGCACATATATTACTACTACATAAAGTTCATTCTGAAAAAAAGCGTGGAATGTGTTATGAAACTAAGCCTATTCTTTAATCCAGAATTAGAACAAATCGTTTTCTGTTTGTGAAGCAAATAATTCTGTTGTGATGCGATTATAAAAATGTTAAAAATAGTTGCTACTGCTACTACTACAAACATGCGAGTTAAAGGTTCCAGACGATAGACCAGTTAAAAGGAAGTTTTTACGTTTTCTTCAAATAAAAATATTTGGGGGATGTATAGATGCATTAGTATGCTATCAATACCGGTGGTTAGCAATAATAAGATATCATAGGATATAAGATAAATATGCCATGCTACACATGCCATGGATGGAATGCGATACGTCTGAATCCAATAGCATTTTTCATTTTTAGCTGTCTAGGAACAAGAAACGAGAAGGTTTTTCGATCAGCATAAAGAATGAAGAATAAGAAAAAAATTCTTCTTTTGTTCTATAAGTTGCTAAGCTATACTTTCTGTCAGTCATCGTCAACTCGCAATAATAATATCAATACGATATTCGTTGCCCCATCCTGTTTACTAATATCAGACTTTTCGACTACGTACTTATACACCATGTGGTTACTACCTACTCTAGTATATGTATAAGCATGCATATCTCTGTGCCTATACTATATAAAAATCCTATTTACAGATGCGTAAAAAATTGCAAAAAGTTTCGATTTCCTCTCATTTCAAAATATTCGTTGTGAATTCATATTACAAGACGGTTCGCGGGTGTATCAGGAGTTTTGGGAGAAACTATGAACCTGAGGCGGAAAGAGAAAGTTTTTTTATAAAACGGCAAAGCATGATAAGCATATTTGTGCGTTATCCATTTACCTAGGCTTATACATAAGTATATGTGAAATAAATAGGTAAGTGACATGGAACCAATACCAGCTTCCCCGAAAAATATCCATATTCCATTTCACCCTAACTTTTAGGATGTGTATACGAAATGCGACGTGTGTGGTAAACGTTGTGGCAGCAATAAGGAGCGTGGAAAACTATTTAAATATTTAGACAAACATAAGTTTTGCCTTTCCGTTTACGATTCAAATGTGGAACATCAACCGGCTTTTACCAAAAATCTTCTTTACTTGGAACTCGTACTCGTCGAACCTGCTCTGCGTAACGCGTGCTCACGCCACATTTCTCTCCAGTCACAAGCTCATGCAGAAAATACGGAGACCTGAAAGCTTATTACCTATAAATATGTAGGTACTTATATAAAATATAAAGGTATGTAGAATATGCATATATGTAGTCTAGATATAATGGAGGTGCGGAAGAAATAGTGGGTAAGTCTTTCATGCCTCTCTGTGCTCTGACTAGGAAACATTTGACATCTCAATTGAACGCTGGAAGTAAGTTTCCTGAAGAGGTGCATGCGGGTAACTATATACATACGGTGTGGTGTGGTGTGGTATGAGCAATGCAAAGAATTATTGAACGGAGAAGAAAACACATTATAGGAGCATGGAAAGATAATAATAGTTCAATAAAGAGGTAGACTGACAACGACTTAAATCTTTAGGTAAGACTTCAGCTGCAAGAAGCCAAACGTCAAACCCGATTTTCTTAGAAAACGAGGTTTACAATTTTTATTGCCTTTCCTCATTATTTGTAGTCCGTGGAAAGCATTTGCAAGGAAAAATGAAAGGGAAATGCTTTGAATTCTAATCAAATCTTTTCTTCCGTTGGCCAGTCTAATTGTATTGTGATTGTCTGATGTACTCAATTCAGAAACAGCCAAGTTCCCAGCAACTTCAAGTGAATTCTAGTCGTCGTTATCAACATCATCCTCAGCTGCTTGCTGCGTCGTCGACTTTGGCATCATCTTCGACTTTGTCTTCGTCATCGTCTTCGTCTACGTCTAAGTCTTCAACTCGTCTCGCCTCTTCAATGCGCCCTTCTTCCGTCTATTTCCACAACATCCTGCTCCTTCACGTTCTCCTCTGTCTCACACGTAAGTCATTATTTTCTATTTTTACTCCCATACACTCCATGATTGTGATTGTGATTGAAATCGATAGAAATGCCAAATATTAAATCTGGCTATTAGTACTTCTTCGTTTTCGTCTTTCTGCTGCTTCAAGCTCTTCCAGAGCTTCATTTAATGCTGCAGTGTTTCCATTATTTACGACTGGTACGGTTACAATTATTAAAAAACAAATCGTAAGACGAACTCCACGTGAACTCGAGTCGAAATGTCATTTAACAAGCTGAGCTTGTGCTTGTACCAGTGCAGTGGAAGTTAAGAGATAGGAGACGACCATACCGCGACCTAACTATGGATTGGGTGGGGAAAAGCACTTGAGTTGTAACGCGAAGATTAAGGCCATTAATAATTGTTCCATGTCTCCCGAGAGATTGGACAGATAAGAGGGGATGAGGGAGTGAGGTATGTGTTGTGGAATAGTGGAAAAGTGTGGGCAGGAAGAGTGAAGAGAGAAGTATAAAATGGTCAGAGCTGATTTCTCTCTGAAGGCGAGATGTATAATGAGCTCATATTTTGATGGGAAAGGGAGACGGGTGAGAGTAAGTTGTAATAGTTACTAGATGTGGATTTCGAAGCATTAGAAAAAAGGGGATGTGTATCATCTGATTATGACAAGGAATGATATCCTTACATTATTTGTCAAAACTGGGAGAAAAAAGTTACAAACAACAGCCACCTCATTTTTCTTCATTTCCCATACACTTGAACGCCAGGCCTGGCCCATCACTAAGACCCAGATACAGACAGTAGAACAGCAGGCAGGCTGGAAAATTCAAACCCTGCCCTGTAAAAGTAAGCTGGAAATGAACATTCCAACTTTACTTTACTTTACAATGTAATGTAAGTAAGGGTATGGAGGAGAATTCTAGACTACTTATTCCCTCCTTATGTTATCACACGAGAGAGAGAGACAAGATGAATCGTCTGCATATTATTTCCACACGTGACAAACAACCATACGATATACGTTTCTTGGGGTATAAACTTTCTTTTGAAAGGGGAATAGATGGCAAGTTCCACATCCTACCCCTTGAAATTTTTTCCCTTCAAGATATTGGCATTCACACTCTCTTCACTCTCTCCGCTACTACCATCCTATATATGTACAGTCCCAGTGTACCATGTGCTTCTTCCTTACTTTTACTTTTTTAGATTACCAGTGCCATGACTTTCATTTTTTCTTGTGTGGAGTTTCTTTACTTTCTCTTTTCTTCAGACTTCAATTGTCGACTCCTGTCAGTCTTTCTAAAGACTAACCCAACCCAACACAGTTTTTTTCTGTCTCTGTCTCTTCTCAATTTTATTCTCTAGTTCTTCACCATCTCTCTCTCTCTCTCTCTCGCTGAGATGTTACATAGCATGACAAGTCTAAAGTATTTCCCTTGCTCGGACACACGTTTGCATCGCATATCGCCTCGCAGGGTATTTGTGAATCCCAGGGAGATAAGAGTGGCGGACGCGGACATAAGCATGAAGCTCAAATAAAAGATACCAAATCAGATACACGGAACATATAATATGTAATATGAATATGTTGGTGCTTCGTCTTCCTTTGTGTCCCTTCCTGCCTTTACTGTTGTTGTGCGGGTGTGAGGAATGAATGAGGAGAGCTTAACTGTCAAGACTTGTTTGACATTTTATAATCCATGTTGATATTTCTGACAATTCCATGGACTTGTTGTATTTACAATTTCAATAGATGTATCTTGTGTTAGTTTTTGCCTCTGGATGTGCCACTGCCATCACCACGCCATGCCATGCCATGCCATGCCATTCCATGCCAGTCTCAGTTGCTGCCACGTATCACTTCGCTCATTTTGACATGTTGCACTGAGCTGTGTTGTAGTTGTAGTGAGTCAGTCGCCAGTGTATGAGCCCATTGTAGCAGAAAATATGTTTAGTTGTGAACATGTCAAATTTAATAGAGTTGCTAGTCCACTAAGACTTTGAACATGTAACTGTCTAACTTGGACTGAGAGTTACACTCGTGATACTTCGATGTTTGCTCTCCTCCTCCTCCTCCTCCTCACGGTCTTCATAAACCTCTAGTGTCTAGTGTTTTAAAATGTCTTACAGTTGTGTTTAATTTAAAGTGGATAATTTAGTATTAAATTATTCATGGAAATCTTTAGAAAAGTTGACCTTTGATTAGAATTCATGAGATGGAGGTTAAATACAAGCACAAGAACAAGTTTCTAGAAGAGAAGGTAGTGTCACAAGTGTAGGTTAGTTTTAAATGGAATTGTGTACAGGGAGGCAGTTTCGTGTAAGTACTTTTCGCTTCTATTTTACTTTTTATGTGAATACCTGCCTGTAGTTTTAGATTTACTTTTTATTTTAGGAGACACTGTGTGAACAAGAATATAGAAAAGATGATGTTTCCAAGACCAAATGGGATTAGAAGCGGTGGTTTTTTAGTATATAAAGATAAATGCCTGGGATGGAATAGAGTCGGAGGAAGCGTGGTATGTAGGTACTATAGCGGGATATACTGTAATAATATAATACGGAGTGTGTATTTATGTGCTCTGCCTTTATACTTGTGGTGGTTGGAGCGGTAGTCTTGTATGTAGGTGATAGGGTTGGCAGTGCGAGTAAAAAAGGTCGATGGTTTCTCCTTTCTGCTCGGGGTTCTTTTATNATGTGTTCTGCCTTTATACTTGTGGTGGTTGGAGCGGTAGTCTTGTATGTAGGTGATAGGGTTGGCAGTGCGAGTAAAAAAGGTCGATGGTTTCTCCTTTCTGCTCGGGGTTCTTTTATAAATACGGGAAGCCCGTTCTTATGTACTCTTGTGGTGGTAGTGGTGGTGGTCGTGGACCGGTAGCTATATATATCTACGTACTTCCCCACTAGCAGTTCCTTCGCCCTTCCTTTACTTTCTTATACAATTCTGAGGTTAAATTTATGATGTCATTCGACAAATTGCACCTCATCATTTTTCTCGAGAAAATTTGTACTTGGTGGTGAGCATGGTGCCCAGGAGAATACATTTTCTCTTCCTACTTTTACTCTAGGCCTCTTTTTTCCAGCCAGGCTGGAACTGGAAATTTGCAGTCCTCCTCCCCACTTGTTCCTTCCTTAAAGATGTCTTTGCATGTAAATTGCACATCACGTTTCAATCGATCCTCCTTTCACTACATAGAGATAAGGCACTACTGCAACCGCTCCTATACATGTCATAATAAGAAACAAGAAACATTTCATTTCGTACAGATACCTTGTCATTTTCCACTTAAAAACGAGTTGGTTGTACAGAATTTTACATTTTTGACGGCTTTCACTTTGTTCTACAGCCGCCACTCTTCTGCTCCATTTCGTTTATGTCATTATCATTACCATTAGAATTATTACGACGTTACGATTTCTCTCTCTCTCAATCTCGTGTAGCTTACTATTGGTTTATCCCTTTGACCATTTGAACATTGTATTGCCGGGTAAGAATGGGTGAGCACAGAGCACTTGGTATGGGTAAGTTATGTGGGGAATATGTGGAGAAGTAAACTGGATTTTTTAAAGTGATGCAAAGTGCTCAAGTGCATACATGTGAAGGATTTTATGCTGAAACTTTTATCGCTTTTTCCATTATGCAAATCATGTTCTCCACTGTGTTTCGGTTTTCCAAAGATGATGCTTTTAAGCTTCGCAATTCTCTTTAGCCATTGTGCAACTTGGTTTCCTCCAATGTGTCTCTTTCTCCTAGAATGGATGAAGGGGAATGGAGAAAATAAAAATGTAGCGAATTTCGTTAATGTGACTTGGTCTCGATGCACCAATTCTGCCTTGAAAGATTTCGCTCACATATGCAAATTCCCAAACTCCATTCATTTAGAAAGTATTTACTTGTGTGCGTATGCAAATTGAATGATTGGATTAAAATCAATGTGTATCAATGGATTCAACAGCACATCAAACTGCAAGCACCATTTTCATCAAAATAACCCACAATCCAAGTGTATTGGGATTGGGTTGATGCTGGTGGGGAAAACGTGCTCTGATTTTCCGGGCCTGCTTAATGATTCAAAATGCTGACGAGTCATCTATACGCTCACACGATTCCTCTTCCGAACGTGTACAAAGCCAATGTCTGCCCATGCATACAAAATACATAATGCAGGAAAAACATTTTTACCGACCCAAGGGAAGAATCCCGAGCCTGTAAATTGCGCATAGTTGCTAAGACTAACATGAAAATGATAGGAAAGACTTGGGAGAAAGCTTGGCGGAATGGGAGAATTAAAAAATATGGACGAATAGTAGGAGTACGTGCGGATGCATATGTATGTTCTTACAACAGTGAGGATGCATATAATAAGGTTATTGCCTGGCGTGGTATGGCATGGCATGGCATGGCATGGCTTTACTGTGGCTGTGGCTCTGGTTGTGGTTGTGGGTGTAAAGTTTTGAGAGGAGCGTCGATGGAAAATTCGTGGAAAATTTCCGCACAGTAATAAAATAATTTTTGATGGGGAACAAAGCTAGATTAGCAAGTGAGGAGATATTGAGTGGTGTG
>JAAXYX010005619.1:0-10662 GCA_036851915.1 Ptenothrix huangshanensis | reverse complement strand
GGTCCCTCCAGGCACTGGCTTGCATACCACTACCCCATAATAAATGTGTACAACCTGCAGTTGTTGAGCTACAAATGGGAAGATCCGAATCGAGATCCGAGCAACAGCCTATCTTTCCATGGCATCATCATCATACTGTAGTCTCCGACTTATACCTACCTTCCTCCACACAATTCCATCCATACATCATTATTTGCATTTACAATAAGTTTTTGACGAGTCCTGGAGAAATAAAGGAAGAGAAAGAGCGAGAGAGAGAGAGTCTCGTATCTATGAGAACAAGGACAACACTACAAAGCTGCTACCGGTACCGGTACTCGTTCCGGTGCTGTTACCAGCACAACACATAAATAATCCTCAACAGACACAATCATAATCGCATCAAGTCACAATGCTAGATGCTAGGTACCATCCTTTCTACTACCTACCTATGTACTTACCTACAGCCGGGCAAAGATGTAGCACGGCAATTTCTACAAACATGGCAAAGGAATTGAAGGAATAATCATTGTCAGCAACTTCATCGACTAGGGGGAACGTCGTAGATTTTTATTCCACTTGGTAATGCACATTGAAACAGGACCAAAGACGTAGTAGTGTGAATTAAGGATCTTCTTTTCCACGCCTGTTATTATAATCACAATAATGACACGGACCAAACATTGCAGTGAATTGCATTTTCCATTGACACACCAGAGCCTCCAATCCTGTCATATTAGCTCTATATTTGTCACTCCTGATTGTAAGTACACTCTCCGAACTGGAAATCTCAATTTCAATTTTTGTCCACCAGAAGAAGGATGATTGATTCAAATATCTGTAGAGGTTTCCACTTGTGTTTATTTAATGATTATTATTTATGATTCCTAATTGAACGTAACTATAAAAAACATGCTCAACTTGTTTGGCGAACTTAAGGTGAATTTTTGACATGTTTCGTTAGTACATTGTCCTTGTCAAAATGCGCGACAAAGAGCTAGTAAAAATTCTCGAAACGTTTTCTCATTTCATTTTCTTCTTGGCTTGTTGCATTATTTGCTTGTTTTCCTGTGCCATCTGTTTTTTTCTGGTTTGTTACACTCCCGGCGTTTCCTTGTTGTTGTTGTTGTTGTTGTTCAATTCATTCAATGTATTCTTTTTTTGTATCCTTTTTTCTATTTCGGTTAGATTCGAAATAGGATCGCATCGCATCGCATCGCATCGCATCGTGTCGTATCGTATCGTACCGCATATCTTCCGAGGTTCAGTTTGTTTCGTGTAGGATAAAGCTAACACTTCGCTCCCACTACGGCAGCAAACATCGACTTACTTGAGAAGACAGGAAAAAGAAAAGACTAGGCTAGACTAGACCGTAGACGAACGAGATCAACTTCAAAGGAAAGAAAATCCCCTCCTTTGCCTTCCCTTCCCGGTTCTCAAATGTAACGATAAGACGAGAGTGAGAGTGGCTCCGGTGTGGTGTAACTCTTTGCAGCTTACTCTTTGATAAATATCTAATGGTAAACTGATGTTCCACTTTACTTCCGGTGGGAGATGGGTTAGGATGAAGCGGAATGGAATTACTAAATGCAATGGAGATTGAGGTGTTAGGTTGGAAAGAAATGATTGATGTATAAATAATACATTTGAGGCAAAGTAATGAATAAATTTTCAAAAGTCATCAAATTTTCAGTTCCACTTTTTTTTCCTCCAGGACAAAGTTTTACGTTTGCCGGTGCCAGGATGGAGGAAGTTGGTAAGTACAAGGGAAACGAAGAGGGGAAACGAAATAGGAAATATAATGGGGCAAAATTTCTGCTTTCATTTCCTGATATTTGCATTCAGTTATGAATTCATGGTTTCCATCACTAACTCTAGCAAACTACGAAACATTTTTTTTTTGCAAGATTTTCGTCTCCGTCAGCCAGCCTTAGCAGTATGATCAGAATCAGCAGCAGCATCCGTATTATACCTTGAGCTTCTCAACTTTTATTCAAATCGTATTATCAAAATAAAAAAATAAAAAGTGGGTATCCCAATGGTATAAGTAGAAAATATTATGTAAAACCTACATTCCTATATTCATGATTCGACCTACTGTATATAGTTATATAAAGACGATACATACAATACACATCCCAAGCCAGCGCCTGTAATTATCTGCAAAATGTTACTATATCATACTCACTCTAACGGAAGAAAATTCACAAGGCTGTATATTGAATATTATGCGGATATGAATTCGTATAGGGTCGGGATATCACCATCATCATCATCAACATTATAAAGCTGGAATAAGAATGCAGAAAAAACGATGCCGCTTCACCAACGTTAACGTACCAAGGTAAATATTGAAAGGAGCTTTGGGATGTAGGGCGATAGACGTTGATTTTGATTTTAAATTCAGATTGAATAAGTTGAGCTTTCAATTTTCTTTTTTCTTCTCACATGTACATATAGGTATAGTAAAAGCTCAGAGTCGTAAGTTAAGTTGTAGTCACCTTTAGGGCAGTAACTGTATTCTAAATGCAACATCGAACTTGGATCAGACCGGGTTTAATTTCCATTTCCCAAGTAATTTCCTTCCTTCAGAATTTCATGGAGGAATAGAGCTGTTGATTTGCTTTTTCTTTTCTTTTTTTTCTGACGTTTCCACTTTGCTTTACATAGCAGAAGGCAGAGCGAGGAGATAGCCGTTAGCAGTAAAAATGTTCAACTACAGCTTTTTTCATGTTATAGCGTTTAACTGCTTAGTTTTTTTTCCTTTTTTTCACGTCATCCTCCTTTAAGAGTAGTGTGTTGAGTATAATATTTTAGTCCAAACATCGAGGTTTCGAGACGGAACGAAACAAGTCTTGAGTATAATTATGTTTGCATGCATACATACACATATGACTACACCATAAACCGATTCATTGAAGTTACAAGTAGCATTACTTATTACTATTATAAATGGATTAAGGGTTTATAGATACTTGTACGCTGCTCCCACTACACGGTCTCTGTCTCTCTCTCTCTCTCTCTTCCTGTGACTGTGGTTCACACAAACATGCATATCTATGTAATGTAATGTAGTAAAGTTAAAAATCCGAACGTACGTTATATGGATTGCAGTGAATTCTGTGCCAATGTATAAACTTGCAAAAATGCTGGGAGTAAAAATAGCAATGGGTCATGCCAAAAGTGAACACGGGTTCCCGATTCAGTACTCGACTCATCTGGCCTGTTTGCCTGTCCGTCCGTCTGCCTGTCTACCGCCTGCCTGCCTGCCTTCCTCCCTGTATCTTGGCTAGGCTTGGCTTGGCTTGGCTTGGTTTGGTTCGATTCGGTTTGGCTTGGCCTGACTTTGCTTTGCCTTCCCTGGCAACTTCCACATTCACAAGGGAATCGAGTGTGACAGAAAAGTTGAGAGGATATCTGTACCTACCTACCATCTACTTGGCTTTTCATTTTCAGTTTGAATCTCAAAACTTTTCTTTAATAACGAACCTCATTTCTTTAAGTCATATTTTGTCAACATTCGCAGTCTACCTTGTATAATTACGTTCACGTTCACGTTCAGTTACCTACACTCATCCACTCATGGAGAAAGAAAAATACTTTTGTGTTCAATTTCGCTATCATAATAATTATTATTAGTAAGTTGAGTTAAAGAGTTCAAGTTACTGGTAGCTGGTAGTGGTAGTTCAACTTCAACAACCGGGTTGAAGTTACATTTTTTTTGAGTTAAATTTGAATTTTATTTTGAATTCGAATTTACTTTTTTTTTACTATCATCCGTTCAAATTTTGATTTATATACTACATACATAATAATTTGTGCTTAAATCAACTAGGTTGACGCCGTCGTCATCCAGATCTAACATCCACAGGGAGTCATTCAAGACCAGAACCATATTTCAGACAATTCTGGATAAAGCAAGAAAAAGTTTCTTTTTCACAAAATACAAATTATCACAATCACAGCTACAGTAAAGTTTGAAGTTTTCTAGTTGGTAGTGGAGTAGTTTGTAGCTTTTTTTTGGTGGCTGTGAAAAGGCCAGATAGAGAAGTATAAAAAATATAATAATAAAAAAAAAGAATCCGGGAAAAAGAGGGAAGGAAATTTAAAAGATCCGGATTTCGGATTGAGTTGGATTTGGATTCTTTGATTGGTGTTACTCGAGGATTGGATTGGATTGGATTGGATTGAGAGAAGAATCAGAGCAAATCAAAAGCAGATAATATTTGCTGGAGGTAGTCAAAAAAAAGTCGTAGAGTATCGTCTTTCAAATCTCATCTTCTCTTTCTACAGCTATTAACGTAGTTGTACACACCTTGAGTCTAGAATAGTGGGATGCCATTCATTCCTCCAAATCGTGGCAAAACGTCACAACCGGAGAAGCCTCCCTGGGTCAGGGACTCTTCCAGTCAACAAGTAACGTTGCATCTAATCGTAACCCTCAAACATCCTTGCTTCTTTTACCCTTCACTCACTGCTTCACACCACCACCACAACAGACAGACAAAAAAACAACAAGCATTTTATTGCTAAACAAACACTCAAAATACAACAAATGCATGATTATTGAGCAAAAAATCAAACGAAACAAACATCAGCTCATTCCTTATTTTTTTTTCTCAATTTTTATTTTTTTCATACTTCAATGACTAGAAGGATCAATTGTAGTTATTTTCAAATGAAAAATGCATGAGACTGTAATCTTGATCTTGATTTTGATTTTTCCTGTTCCTCTTTTGTGAACAATTTTGGCATGTGAAATTAAGATTAAAAATTTGCCCATAAAGTCTAAAGTTTCCCATGTGATTACATAATGGCAATGGCTTTTCCATGTCTCTCGTCTTCGCATTTTTTGTACTCCCTTTGTGTACTTGAAATGCATGCCTAGGAAGTTTGTGATACGCAAATGTCCCTGAGTGAAATACATAGTGGAAATTACAAATGTGAAGCACTGCTACTGACCAACAATTTATTACTGGTCCATGTCACCCAGAAACGAAGCATCACGAATGAACAAAACGTGTCTTGCCTTCGTCCGTTTGTCGGGTGGCTTGTGGCTGGAGACTAAAATGTTGTCATGATGAATGTGTTTGTGTGCGTTAGTCTATGTGTGCTTCTGCTCGTGATTTATAATCCATATGCATGACATGGGAAACCTTTATGGCTGAATGCTGATGATGCCTCTTGAATTCTCTTGTGTACTCTTCAACTCATATTTCTCTCTGTTCTCTCTCTCTCTCTCTTTCTCTCACATACAATACAGATTCAAAATTGAAAATTGTCAGCCTTTGATCTCCTCCCTTTTCTCTTTCCAGTCAGCAGATGTTCCCTGGAGACGAAATAATGTTGGGAGGCTGTCCACACCTGAGAAAAGTCAACCAACAGCACCAGCAACAACCGGCCCACAATCATCTAAGCCGGGCACTTCAAAATTACAAATAAATCTCAAGTCCACCGTCAAGAAACCACCGGAACCTGAGCCCGAGCCGGAGACAGAGTCGTCAGAAGAAGAATCATCTGAAGAAGAATCATCGGAAGAAGAATCCTCTCCTTCCCCACCACCACCACCACCACCAACAAAAACACCAGCAAAAGCACCAGCCAAGTCTGTTCCCATACAAAAGAAAGAAATTTCAATTCCGATTGCCAAGGAAATATCCATACCCATTCAGATCACCAGCACCACTAGTAAACCAAATGCAAGTACTCCGTCGCCAGCTCCTCCGAATCAAACTCAAAATCAACCTCAGTCGAAACATTTAAGAACCATTCACAACAAAGATAGTAAACCTCTTCCGAATAAAAACAATAATTTCATTCAACCTGCTACTCCAATTAGCAACTCTAATATCAATACCACATCTAATCCCAACACCAGTACCAATGCCAATACCAATGCCAAAGTCAATGCTCCCAGTGCTAGTCCCAATGTAAAAAATATTTCTATTAAAAAGGAGAGTGACAGTGGCCCCGTTCAGAGAAGACTGGAAAAGGAGAAATCCGAGACTCCACCACCATCATCTCCAAATAAATTTAAAACACAGGCTCCAGCCACAGGAATTAAAAGGAATTTCCAGATACCCGCAAAAAAGCCGCAGCCGCAGCCACCGCCGGAGCCCGAACCCCAGCCCCAGTCTCAACCAGAACCCTCAGTAGTTCCCAATGCACCGAATCAATCAAAGAAAGAAAGACCGTCATCTGTCAATATAATCCCAGTTCAGAAGAGTGCCACTCCTGATCCACCATTCGGCAAGAATATTTTGAAACCAGCTAGTGAGAGAAAGCGAACCTCCATTCGGTATCCTCCGAATCAAAGTCCAAATCAAAATACTGATCCAAGTCCTTCGAGTAATTCGACAGAGGCGACAAACAGCATTAGTCAAAGTACTCCAGTAACTTCTCCTCCGGCACCCAAACCAACTTCAGCTCCCACAATGCCAATTAATAATAAAAATGCTGGTGGTCCTCCACCACCCCCTCCACCTCCACCGGGTCCACCCCCGCCGCCACCACCTCCCGGCCTTCCTCCACTCGGCCCACCTAAAAATCCAGGTAACATTCCAATCTTTATGCAATCTTCCAGGATTTTCAATTTCTCGCGCGCTCCATTTTTAAATAGGCATCTTCAATCATCTCCGGCTCTCGAAACCCAGACACAGATAGGCCTCATATCTTACCTATCTACATTCATTAATTAGTTCATTAATTCCTTTTGATTTTCATTCCGAACGTTGTTCTTGTGACTCATGTCAACAATACGTGGCGTGCAGAGGAAGGCTCTACATACTACACGTTGATTCGACTTTGAAGGATTTGCACACAAATGCACACATGAGTACGATTTTATTATCAACATAGTAATGCAAAGTGTGGATTCAAGTGAGTACAAAACATGCAGTACAGAGTACAGTCGAATCAGCACCACATTCCCTTGGCACTTTCTAGTCAACTTGAAAATTTCACAGCCGATTAGCGTCCATATGCTGAAATTGTAAGATTATCATCTCATACGTCAGCAACACACTCGCCAGCTGCAATGTCACACCAAACAAAAACAAATAAACGGCCTATGTCTCAATAATAATTGCATCATTTGCTCAAACATGCAAATATTTCGGTATCTCACTATCAGCATTTTTCATTATTAGTATTAATTCGATGATGATTTCATTTCAAAAGTATTTCGCAAAAGACAGACGAAAGGAAGATACGAAGAAAGATTTAATATGTTGAACGAGTACTTAAGTACCTACATTGTACATTAAATTATACAGTACATGGATCCAATAGTGTACAAATTACCGTTAAAATAAACTTCTTATTCAAAGTAAAATATCCCGATCCAGTGAGTTTGATATTTGCCGTTAGAACTTGTTTGTAGATGCGATCCACCTACGGAAGGAAACAAGGAAATTATGTACATTGCAGCTTGCACATTACACACTGACATCATTTCTTATCTTCTCCTAACAAACAGGATAGAAACACGTTCAACCTTCTAATTGAGAATGAGGCCTGAATGGGAAGCTCAATTCAAATTTAAAATCCAATTAATTATACTCCTACATAGAGAGAGTGGTTCGTACATTTGTGAAAACTATTGCTGACAGATACTAATGCTGTGGCACGACTGTATTCCCGAGTAGCAGTTGGTGGTTGTTGTTGTAGATTTTATTTGGGAAAAGTTTCCATCTTATATCTATTCACGGAAAGAAAAAAAAACTTTCAATAAGCGGATTTCCAAGGTTGTCCTCGTTTGATATTGGGACAATGAGGATCTGTACTAGTGTATAGGTACATATCTACCTACATTGGTTTCGTTTAGCTTAGTTTAGTTTAGTTTAGTTTAGTTTGGTTTGGTTTGGTCTGGTACATGGATGTAACTGAGGAGCATAGATTGAGTCTTTAGCGTGCAGTCTACATTGGTTTTCTTCTAATCCTACCAACATAACATCACCATCAACCTACATAATTATTCTATTATTACATGCATAGCTTCCTCCCCACTTGCAGTATAACCCGGTGTTTCTCTCTCTCTCTCTTCAACTGTATATTAAACTTGAACATGTTCAAATTGCCAAAGAAAAGTTCGGAAGAGACACACAGAAAAAAAAAGAAAAACAGAGTCTAGCTTTTAGCATAAGTTTCCATTCTCCTCGTAATTTCTATTAAGAAAATACGAAAATACAAAAGTAGGGAAGAGGACAAAAAATATGCAAATCTATTGTCAAAACTGGGCCGTTTAAAAGCACAAGCACAAGTTTTTTTCTCAATATGAAATCACAGTGTGTGTACAGGACAGACTGTTACGTGGTGAGTTGGTCTACTTGCACTGCTCTGTATAGTCTGTGGTGTAGTGTAGTGTGCTGGCACGGTCTAATGTACACACACACACACACACACATGCATACATACATATAACCGCGTAACACGAGTGGATACGGTCGACGGTATTGGAAGACGAGGAAGCCATAAAAGAAACTTGGATGTAAACAAAGAAAAGGGAAAAGAGTCAAAACTATTCGATGCCGTCACATTCGTCTTCGGATTCGTTATTCGTTCTTTGGCATTCGGCATTCGTTATTCGTATTCTTGTCATGTAAATTGGTGGCTATATTTCTGTTTCCATTATGTATTCACGCATGGTACGATGGGAAGGAGGAAGGAAGAGGCAAAAAGCCTTTAGGGAGATCATGAAGTCATGTCCGAGAGAGCGGAGGAGCGAGAGCGAGTACAAGCCAGGGACTCGTTTCTTTCTACCACCACCGCTTCGTCGGCACACACGAGATCTATGTACAGTCTCCATATCTATGCACAAAATACAAATCTAAATCGAAACCAGCCGAAATTCTTATTGCTATCTTACGCCTTCCAAGCCGAAGCCAATGAATACAGATATAAAAATGATAAATCCCTTTTCCCTGTATTTCCACATTTTCACTCGCACTCACAATCTACGTAGGTAGGTACCTACCTTGTAGACTCGAGATGCGGATGTGCATTTCCAAGGCTTTTAGATTTGTCATTGCCGCTCTCTACGGTCTGTAATCTACAGAATGACATTCTCTATCCATGTACCTATCAAGACAGGCATAATATATCTATCTAGTTTTGAAATTAAAAATCTAGTTTCTACCACAGAAATGCCAACCAAACCAAGCCAAAGCCAAAGCCATGTCACGGCCATGGTTAATAAAGTAGATAGTGCTTTACTTAACTTATCCACATCCACATCACATTCCCATCACATAGATTCAGATTCATAGCCAATTTATATTAAAAATGGATGTGGATTTTCTCTCATTTGCAATCCCTTATTAAATTCCCTCGTTCCTAACACTAGGACTTTGATAGTGATAGTGATAGTTTTAGTGATGGTTATGGTTGTGAGATTGTTAATGGTGTAGTGGCAGGGTTTGTTTGGAGTCTCAAATCGGATCAGATTGGCATTGGGACGAATCGAATCGCTACTTTCCAAATTTTAGATGTATGCAACATATAACTGCTTTGGTGACTCCGTTCTCAAAATTTGCCAAGAAAAATCAGAGTAAATCATTTGGTGCGGATTTAAATCGTTGTAATGGGCTACCACTGCCATACCACTAGAATGATAGTTGTGCTAACCAAACAGATACATGTGCACGTAGACACATGTGTATCTATGCACATTACGCTCGTTTTCGGATTCCCTTCTGGGATTCTATGGTTTTAGAACCTGCTATGGCCACAGCATTATGTATGTATGTAGATACAGTAGTTTTCTTTTGCATTCTCCTTGTCCTGGTAGTATCAGCAGTCAGCATGTGGAACAAGGGAAGAGCAAGAGCAAACCGATAGTAAGAGGGAAATTGTGTACTGTGGTTACGCTATGTTCGATATACCCATATAGGTACATCCTAATATATGGTAAAAGGAGAGTAAAAGTAAGAAAAAAACAAGTTGGTCTCGGGTGGATACAAATAAATCGTTTTTGGAAGTTATAAATTTCAAAGTTTAAAACCATCTCGAAATGAAAAGAAAGACTGGAATCGGTAGGCCTGACTTTGGGAATAGAAAAATAGGAGACATGGAGGAGGATAAGGTCACTTTAGTGATTTCGATTATTTCTGTATTTTGAAAATATGGCAGTTTATTCACAAACCCTGTTCCAATAAACGGACCACCACCATCATGTATCTATACATATATGTATATACTATGTACGGTTAGCCGCCCATGCAGACACATCAAGTGTGTGAAAATTCAGGTCCGAACCTCCACGCAACTTGAGTCTAAGAGAGTAGATATGTACCTACCTATCTCTGTAATTTAATACAAGAGTGTAGGAAAAGGCCGAAAGCCGAATCACGTACCATGAGAAAGTAGATTTCGGAAGATGAATGATGTGGAAATTGGGAAATGTTGTTCAGCCCTTTCATAGATTCTTCATTGAGTTGACTTGCCAAAAATGCGGAAAGGAAAATCCTTGCCAACAAATAGCTGAATGCATACAAGGCCTCAAAGATTATCAAAGGATTTGGGCTGGTCAAGTCATCTGCCAAACCAATGTAGATACGAGAGAATAGGTAGAGGATATTACACGCAAAGGTTGTTGTCACCACAGGACTCAGAATTAGATTCGCCTCCTATCCCATGTCACAACAAACAACGATTAGAGCAAATCATTATTATCATAAATGCCTC
>JAAXYX010005618.1:0-10662 GCA_036851915.1 Ptenothrix huangshanensis | reverse complement strand
CGTGAAATTACATGTGTAATGCGTGATATTACTCGCGTAATGTGTGACATTACACGCGTAAATCGTGGTACTACACACTTACTTCGTGCAATTATACACCTTAGACCCTTCGCCGAGTCTTACATTTAAATGACCATTTATGAGCATGGGCTTACCTATTACATGGTAATACATATATAAGTCAGTCAGTCCTGAAATTGTTACTTAATTATCTCCTAAACGGCTCAGTGTCTTTCGTTAAAAATTGGTGTGTAATTAGAGCTTAGTATACTTTATACATCACATAAATTTTCGACGAGTTTAAAAGTTAATCATTGTTAAAGTTAGTATGGATTACCATATGGGCTTGTGTGTAGAGTAGTGCATATAAGGAGGATTTACATTGGCATTATGGTAATACGTCAGAGGTTGAGTTAAAAACATAGGTAATATCAACCGTGAATTAAAATATTAAAATTCATCAACTAATGCATTGATATGCAGATTTCAACCAAGCTTTTTATCTAACAAGGCTCGAGCGCGGCGCGAACAATTACAGTAGGTATACGCTCAATCGAAGTATACTTACTGTATAATATTTCTTTCACTAGAAAACATCAGAGGTTTGTGTACAAATTCTCGAAAAATTATTATTCATAATTTATTACTGTTGTCGACACAACATACACATGATAGCGATAGCAAATAATTCAAGTAAGGCGAGGTGAACAGATTTTCATTGCATGATAGTTGCTCATTTTCATATTGTGCACATTGTAAGATTGTTCGTACATGATGGAGTCCAGTATTGACCAGTATGTAATGAAAGTTAATCAATTGTTGTTACAATTTTATTTTGAATACTCGCTCATCAACTTGATTACATGTGTGCATTCTCAAAAAAACTGGCCAGCATGACCTTCGCCCACTTTGTTCCATTACTGTATCTTTTCCATGCTTCGACATATCTGATGAAGTCAATTACTGAGAATTATCTGTAGATGTGCAATGTAATTATACATCCATGTATGTATGTATGTCATTTTTATACAAAGCTCCTTTTATGACGAAAAAACATGTTCTAGTTACAAATTACAGAAGACACAAACACGAAGCTATCGCTATAATATGTATGTAGGTATGTAGCACTTCAAATTCACGTCCTTCTCCTTTACACGTTTACTTAGATCTGTCTGATAATAGATGTGCTGTACTTGGATTGGATAGGATAAGATCTTTGATCCCTTATCCATTCATATGTTTAAAGTTATCACGATATTATACCAAGGATAGAGGTTCACAAAATCGCATGCATTCATAATATGTAAATGGTATTATAATGCAGTTGCATACTCGGATCTTAATTATCCTTTATTTATCTATCGCATTAATTCTGCTGGTACTACTAATTACTATAGCATCTACATGTATCTCCATCCCGAAGATATACATACTGGATATGGCCAAATTATAAAAAAACAATAAGTCTTCAAAGTGCATCTGAAATAAAAATTGCCTTTCCTTCCGTAGTCTTTATGCATTTTTTGATGGAACTACTACAAAAGACTTTGTACTTTACGTACAAAAGACTCTAAAATTCCTCACAGGATTCCTTCTACAATTCTACTATCAATTATCACAGATGAGTATGTACATTTGCTTTTGGAACTCGTCGCAAACATAATGCAAAGTACAGATACAGAGCTAGAGTCAAGTTACATCCACATTATAAATACACACGCAATTTCCTGGTGAATTGCACCTTGAACGTCTGTCTGTATACTTACCTTGCCTCATCGATACAGAATCACCTTGCATTGCATTGGACTGCAATATTTGCAGTTGTTTTAGCCTTAAGCCCTCATCATTAGCATTGCGATAGCTACCCAGTACTTGTACAGGTATAATTATTACCTAGTGCATTATTTGCAATCCTGATTCTTCAATCGGAACTATGACTACGACTACGACTACGACTACTACCTGTCTTGTCTTGTGTCTTGACTTCGCTTGGACGATAGCGTGCAGTCAAAACAGCTGGGTTGTGGTTGTGGCTGGCCTGGTCTTGGCGTTGGCGTTGTCTGGGATGCTGGCAATGAGTGGCAAAACAAGGATTGTTTACTGGGTAACGGGTGCCTGTATGATTTATTATTACAGTAAAGTTGTGTGTGAGAGAGAGGTAATGTGAAGTAACAGTAACAAAACAATGAGTTTACTTTGTAGTAGCTGATTTGCCACGGGAAAAGAATATGATTTGCGATTTGAGATTTGCGAAATGTGAACGTGAATGCGAGTCTGAGTGAGCAACTGTACCCATTCATCCCGACCTGTACTTTTTTATTTATGTTCTGAGAGGTAGAATTATTTTTGTATTGACCATCTTCTTCTCCACTTAGGTGCCTTTCTATTCCAATCCAATCCCAAAGCAAACATTCATACTACATAAGTACCTATATATTAATTATTATCTGCCTATAATCTGCTTCACACAAATGAGCACTGAGGAAGAACGCGGAATCAAATTCACATCTAAGTAATAACTAAATAGTAGGTGCCGAGGATTTTAAATCAAATATTAATACCGGTTATTACTGTACTTAACTAACAAGTTGAATGGTACATATGAGGAGAGGTTGAGGAATAATTATACATTGCAATTATTTCAAATTAAAATAGGCAAAAAGGTGTGTGATTTCCTCAGTTTTTTTAAGATTCGAACAAAAAATTGTCAATACTAATACATATACAAGTTTCTTTTTACTGCATCCTCTCCCCATTAGCCGGCAGTACTGTACGGATAGTAGTGAGTCGCGAGTTGAAATGGTTGGACAGAATGCTATAGAGCTGTGATAGTTATAGGTATACTCATAGTTATAGTTATTATATTGTTATTACAGTGGTTCAGCTGTTTCCGTCTGATTGTCATGGACTTTTTATCTTCATTAAAATCATGTCGGGAATATTAATATTTAAAAAAACAGGCGTCAACCTTTTACCTCTTTACAAATGTAGAATGCAATATGCTTTGCAATTGGTATCTAGAACAAGAACCTACTGCATTGGCGTTGCCCAGTCATCATCAACAATATAATTCGAAGTGTGTATGCACCTCAACTAAAATTACAGGGGCATTATTATTATTACTATTATTATTAGCAGGTATATGTAGTAGGTACCAACACCAACTATCTATGACTCACGTTAGTCCAACTATCTCACGACGATCGCATCCCGTCGCATCGCAATCCCTAATTATAATTATTAGGCAAATGTAAAACAACACAAAATTCTTAGGGTAGGAGATACGGCATAGGCATAGGATAAGAAGGTGTATGTGATTTGGTATACATTTACATCATATACATACAGCAGTGTAAAGTGTAAAGCGTGAGGAATAAGATTTAATAGTGATCGTCATCGTGAATCGTAAATAATTCAGGAAGAGATGTTGTTAAACTTGATAATTGTGTTCCGCTATGGAAATTCTGATTGTGTAGGCAATTCTGGTAATTACAACATTACTATTATTACAATGCCGGTACGGAAGCTACTAGGTTTCCTACTCGAACCTAACCTTACCATTAATAATAATCATTTAAATTCATTAATTTAGCTCTAATTCCCATCAACATAGCNCGGAAGCTACTAGGTTTCCTACTCGAACCTAACCTTACCATTAATAATAATCATTTAAATTCATTAATTTAGCTCTAATTCCCATCAACATAGCGTCTTAACGTTTAAAGTCTATTCATACATTGCTTGTGTTTAACATATGTACATTTATTTCACTTAACTTATTAAAATCAACCTCATTCTCAATTGACCTGAGTTAAGTTTAAAAAAATCATGATTTGAAGATTTTAAGGCTCTTTTGGAGCTGTGTAGTGTGTAGTGCAGGTGGTCACAATCTGCTGCGTGATCGTAAGTAGCAAAGACCACCAAAATAACAAACGATAGTAGATAATTACACAGTCATAAAAATCCTCGCTACATATGTCAACACTGCAAAAGAAGCAGAATTTAAACCACATGTAAGTTCATTTCGTGTTTGGACAACAAATCATGTAAGAAAAGTAAACAGGCCGGTAGCTTTAGAAGGTTATATAAAGTTTATCAAGAACGGATTTAACAAAATAACGATTCTTGAACTAAAGCATCACACCATCGCTTTGTGACCGTGACATGACATGGCACCTAATAATCGTAAATGCCAAGATAATCTTCATGGGGTTCCTTGGTGCATCTTTGGAACATCTTACTCTTACATCTTACGAATTGTAGAATACTTAGCCCTGTGCATTTGGCTTCGGCACAAGTTGTTAGTGTTGGAGTTTTATTTATCTCTGAAATAAAAATACTGGTATCATAGTTACAAAACAATCATGTCAGAGTTTACTACCTCCTTATCATTATCCAACGGCAACTATGTACTGTATGCCCTCATCATACAAGTATATTATTATGTACATTTTTACATTATGTTTGTAGCCTTATTTACCTACTTTCAGTTCGTCTTTGTTCTTGAACCCTTGGATGCAATCAGAGAAGCAATAAAGAAAGAAATTAAACACATTTTGTAATTCCATGTATGTGTGTAGTCAGGGTCTCCGTACACAAGTAACTTTACTACTGCACTGGATGCATTTAATGAGTACTAAAATCCTTCGGTTCGGGGTTTTAAGCATTTCATTGCCAAAATTATTTCCGTTGTTTTCCGTGTCTTGATTTTTATTTACTCAAACTGTACCCAGTGCAAGTTGCGCAAGAGGCTTTGTCTGAACTGTTTACCTTACTGATGAATCAGCAGCACTATCAGTGGTGTTAGTAGTATCCTTGTAAGGAAGAGGAAAATTTGCCTAAATACTTGACTTCTTTAGTTAGTTAGGGTTATAGTCCTTGCTTATTTCGTAGAAAATCACACTGCTATTTCACTATTTACATGTAAAAAACCATCATTTTGGTTTTGTTAACTCTCCATTTGCCAGTTTCAAGTCAACTAATTACTAATTACTTTTACATTCAAAAGCCCAATCATAACAAACTGACAATTCAAGTGTAGTTCAACAGGTCAGTTCATATCTAGCTAGATTATTCATTCTAGATTATTATTCATTATTGTTTATGCAATTTTGTTCGCCCTTCTTCTTTGATTTGCACACTTGATACAGCTGTTTTCTACCTACCTATCACAACCTATATACTTGTGGATTTTGTTTTATATAACGGCAAACTAGGGAATTTTTTACAACATTCTAAATTCTGAAGTTAATGAACTCTTATTGCATTCACGGTCTAATACTAGACTGTATAATTACACCTAATTTAAATTGGGCATTCGAAACCATATTAACAAAGAGGGCTATGTAAAAAGTCACTGCAACTGGTTTATTTAGTCAAATGCTCAACTGTCAGTCAAAATCATAAATCAGCTAAAAAGTTGCCCCACATTCCACCGATTTCAAATTCTGAATTTGCATCCTCTGTTAGTTCTACTCTGCCCCCTTCTGACCTGTGGGAAATTTTTGGAACAGAAAAGAGAAAAAAAACAAATTTCCTGTAGTAATGATTAATGCATTTTAAGTAGGTACTGTAGGTACATGCTACTTTTACACTAGCCTAAATGGCTAACGCTGATACATGTCTCGCACCAGTTCCTCCACCAGAAGCAGATGATCAAATGCAAAATTGCTGTTCCCTACATAACTATGTATTTCCCACATTGCACTTATTTAGGTACCCATTACATTTATCTAAATTCGTTCCATATCTAATTCTGCGCTTAATTTGAATTTCACTGGGCCTGGGACCTGGGACTGGGACACAGAAACCCTCCTCCATCCATCGGCTGTCAAAGAGCAAATGCATTTACGCCCTTCAAAGCCAAAGCTAACAGTAATTATACCAGGTAATTCTAGGCTTACATCTATAGATTTGAGTTTTATATTTTATCCTAGAGTAGTCAGCATTAGCGATTAGAATTACACGGTGTGCGGATGTGTAAGTGTGAGGAAAAATGTAACTCGAAGAAATTAATCTTGGGTAGCGTAAATAACAAGTGGCAGTAGCACACGCCTAAAATTATGTACTACCTGTGTTCTGTATCACCACCACCACAGATTCATTGAGGAAATTCCATTTTTATTTCAAACCTGAAAATACTTACAAAACTCCTAATCATTGATGCCTCACCTGAAGGAAGTAAAGGAGGATGAGAACAGTAATCTAATGTGCACTTAAGTTGAAAAATGTTCTAAACATTCTATTATTTTTATATTAGGTATATTTATTAAATGCGCGATACAAATCTTGATGACCCACTTGGTACGTCCGAGATCTAGTAAGGCAGGTAATTTATGACTCGGACTAGAATACGACTGCGAAAGAACCCTTCCCTATGTAATTATGTAATATGATTATGATTGTGATTGTATGTAGATGCGTATGAGTGCACTCATTATATACAGCAAAGTTACTACTAGTTAGACATGCAGTATGTAGTTTTTAAATCTGTAGTTATTATAGTAGTTTTACTTTACACGAAGAAATTACATATAACGGTTTTATTTACGATACGAAAGATCAAATCAAAGAATTCGTTTAATTTTTTAATCGAAAAATAATTACATGTAAAAATAAAAATTCTAGGAATTCAAACAAGTTGTAAGACATTTTGTAGCTAAATATTTTCTTGTTGAAAAAATCATTCTTCTATAATCTTCCTTCGCCCATTTAACATGTGGACATGAGATGGATCTCACTCAAGTTTCAATGTTTCAAGCTCAAATAAACAACGCATCTATAGGACAGTTGTGTCTAAGTAGCACCTACGTAGTTTGAACGCTTCTTGCTTCTGTTGATTTAACTGAAGCGTGCTTAAATCTAGAGAAGACAAATTTAAAAGTATAACATAGATCACTGTAAATGTACCACAGGTAATGAGGGCTGAATGATTAATTTGTCTAACACAAGTAATCTCTGTATTGCTCTTGCTAGTTGCTGCTGCGTGCTGTACAGTTGTCTACACAGTTCCTTACTACACCATGACTATCATCATCTAAATGTAAGCGTCATGGTACGGTCGACCTTCCTTAGTTTTTCGTAGACGCTCCTAAGTTCAAAGGAAAAATATTGAGAAAACATACATACATATAGAGTCAGATGAACCTCCTGTATTAGCGCGTGAGAATTGTGTATTCTCTTCGTCTTCGTTTTCGTCTTCGCCTTCGTCGTTGACTTTGAGTCTGGCTCTTTTACACTGACGCCGACTCTGACAATGACTCTGAAATAATTTAAATCTGGCGAAGATTCATGGCTCAAGTCATAAGTGCTCGCTAGTCATTTAGTTGTAGTCTTAATACCATAAATAATTATGTGGGACATTTACTTCGCCTTTGAGTTATAGTTGAAGTTAGAGCCCATTGCAAAATTGCAGCTCACTCGTCACTACCCTCGCGCAGCGTCCCTGCAGTAGACAAAGAAACTCTCCATCTAAAAATCTATAATAGTCGTAATTACATATGTGGTAGGATATGGCATGGCAAACCATGACAAATTGTAATTGTTGTTAAAATGAAGAAAACTCAGCTGAAATTCGGAACTAAATAGACAAATACCTCAACTTCAGTATGTACAGTATAGACACATGTTTCTGTTTCTAAAGCTGATCTGATATTGTAAATACATACGTATTATGTGTAATCATAATATCATCATCACTATACATTCTATAAACCGGGCCATCCGCAAATTTTATAAAGATTTATATAGGAATTTACAAAAATTACTATTGCAGAGTCATCCGCTAAAAGCTTTTACAAGTTGGCAGGTAAGTATGTACTAATAAGCATTTATTTCTCACGCGCCTAACTTAATCATTGTTCCTTATTCCTTATATCACTAATCATGTTTTGCTTGGCTTTGCTTTGCCTAGTTGTAGCTGCAGGAATGATAAAGGTGGGAATTGGGACAATGCACTTGTGGAAATTAAGTCCAACTTATTTGTACGTGTGGGTAAATTAATAAGTCTGCTCCAACCTTACTTAGAGAGAAAAAGTAAGAAAGAATATTTAAATCGGCATATCTATTTTTCTCTTCATAAAAAATACAGAAATCATGCATCGTAAAATAGTAACAAAGCGCTTTAAAAATAAAATGTGTAAACTTTCAAATTGTCTGTCACGAGTAGGACGGCTTTAATGAATAGGAATTAGGATTACCTATAGTCCATATGCATTCAGTCATAATTATTCGTATTAGAAAAACGTAAGTAATAAACTAAAATACAGTTTCTAAAATACTTCAGTTAGAATAAGGATTTCGTTTTGCTTACTATTAGTATTATTTGAATCTTGCCTGACGAAGGTCTCTGCTTGAGAACCGAAAGCTTGCGCTTACTTAAACAATAAAAAAGTGAACCACGTAATCCGTTGAAAACATGAATTTATTCTAAAATACTTCAGTTAGAATAAGGATTTCGTTTTGCTTACTATTAGTATTATTATCAATTTTTAAAATTTTGAATTACTAACCAAAGGTTGCCATTTTTTATGGACGCAATGAAATTCTTGCGGTGAAGTTCAGTCTGGAACTGGAATTTGAAGTAATGTATTGTACGTAATAATTTGTGACTAATTACATATGTACACACAATTGAATGGAATGAAAGTACGTAGGTACCAGCACAATTATAAGCAACTAACACATAATAATTTTCTCATGGTAGTGATAGTAATCGTAATCATGCTCGGTTGGGGTAGTATAATCATAGCATTTTAATAGTACAATGATTCATTACCTAAATTTAGTTACTCAACTAATTTGTATGGGTCATTGGATTGCTTTCGCTTCTTTTCATTTGCCATGATATCGGCTTTGATTTTGACTCTCGAAGTTGGCGTTGGCAATGGCAATTACTGGTTGCTGCATTGAATTTCTGATTTGAGTTGTTATTGCTACATCTATGGCTATGGCTACTACTAATATACGCCTTAAACTTGCATCAAAATTTCCCCTTTATACGATTCTCATCTCACTTGAAAAAATCATAATAATTACAAGAGGGTTGGCATGAAATTAGTATTGATTATCTGCATTATGATTATGAAATGGTCCATATTAGTATAGTCAAATAGTAATGGCATTGGCTACTCTATTTTTTCTCGTTTCCAACACATTGAATTTATAAGGATGTGAAACCTTAAAATTAAAGCATTGTAATCTGACAATTGTAGATTGTAGCCTTCAATTCTAATATGACACTGGCGCATTTTTATCATAACAATCATAATCATAGTTCTATAGTCATGCTTAATTGCACAATTAAGTCGTTTTCGTTGCCGTTTTAGTTGAAGATGTAAGACATTTGATGCGATAAATATTTTTTAATACAAACCGTCCTTACGCCAGGATACTGTAGTAGGTAGCTATGTAGTAGACGAAAAAACACAATTTATTCTCTGAATTTTGCTTGAAGAAGGTCTCTGTTTGAGTCTGAAAGTTTAGTTACTTTAAACATCATATTTACCTCGTAAAACCGTTGAAACTTGAAAAAATACAATTTATTCTCTGAATTTTGCTTGAAGAAGGTCTCTGTTTGAGTCTGAAAGTTTAGTTACTTTAAACATCATATTTACCTCGTAAAACCGTTGAAACTTGAAACAATGGATTTACACACAATTTATTCTCATTACATAGCATTAGTAGGAAAATTTCTGGCATGCAAATTCGGTAAGTTCCAATTTTATTTTTAATCCCTTATTTCAGGAAAAATTGAAATTATCACCATTACCAGCATGTTACTCTGTAGACTTTCCTACAAGTTAGGAAAATATTCAAAAATTTGAAAATAGAATCCACACTATACCATGGGGTCGAAACCATCCAGCTAGTAATTGACTACAACAGTATCGTGGATAATAAAGTTGTTTCCCTCCCCATTCAGAAAGATAATGTCTCCACGAGGCAAGGATCTGCAGCTAGGTTTAATGAGTAACCTAGTAAGGTTGGAAATGGAAAGATATAATATAACTACCTACATCTACAGCTACAACTGCAACCTACACCATCATTGTTTTTGTTTTTGTGCTGGGATGCGATGACCAGCTGATGAGCCGAGGCAAAGGCCAGGGCAGAAGCAGAAGCAGAGGAAACCACAGAAATAACTATGAAGTTATGAAGTCAGCAGTGACAAAGACAAAGACAACGACAACTTTCTTTTATGATAAAAAACCAAGCCAAGTCATGTCAAGATAAGCTACTGATAAAAATGCAGGTAGAATTGAGAAGCACGTCTGACGGTCTGACGTACAATACAAGACAACGATCTCTTTCCATAGCCACATTGTATCAGCACCAACATCAACATCAACGAAACCAAACCACACTTACGGGACCAACTTTGTATGTTTATTTGTTATAATGTGTGTTCTTGGGAACATTAGCTTTAAGCTTGCGTTATAGACTTGAGTTAATTGTTCTAAACATATGCACGTCTACGTCAGCACTACCAGCACTAGCATCAACATCAAGACCAACAGTATACGAGTATACTGATCCTCTATACCCGTATACTGCATGATACACATATATGTAGGTATCTATCTATGTGCACCTAGTGTTTAATTATGCCGTCTTTATATTATTCAAATTAAAGAATAAAAAGTGAATGTTGAATGTCATGTC
>JAAXYX010005617.1:0-10663 GCA_036851915.1 Ptenothrix huangshanensis | reverse complement strand
CCTAACGGGAAGTAAAACCTAACCTACCTAACACAGTCTGCACTGTTGCCAAGTTGTGCATGCGGTGTTGCAATATTGTGTGGGAGTGTGTGTGAGTGAGGTACTAAAGAATAGCCGGGAGTAGTAAGCTCATTCATGAGTAAAAATTTTTGAGAGGAATTTGCGCCAATATGGTAGCAAAATCCGCAAAAAAACACTGGCTCACTTTCGAACCGAGTGGGGAACAATTTGGTCGGTTTAAAAAACGATTCTTGTTACGCCGTACGGAAAAGACGCATTCACATTTGTATTGTTTGCGGAAAGCACTGTAAATCTGTAAATGTCATGTCATGGAGGAATTCCCTTTTATATTTCGCCCAACAGGCTTTCCTTTAACCCAGCTAAGGCTTTAAATGTGGAAACATTGTTTAGCCCAGGCCCGGTAAGTGAAGAGTGAAGGGAGTAAGGGATTACTATTCTGGAAACAGTTGCGCTCAGGTGCGGTGACATTCGAGTCAAAGGAATGGTTGGTCGACGTTTTCTACTGTCAAGTATCACATGTCAGTCCAATTTGCAACTTTTGCGAACATTGACAATTCCTTGGGGAATTTTCCATGTTACTTTTCACGCTTCATTCTTGGACTCTTTGAAAATGTTTTTTGGGAAAACATGATTGAGGCGGTGCCTACTGTGCTTCCTGCATGGCGTCAAATGTCCCATGTAATATGTCCTCGTGTGACTCTAATTCGTCGGGAATGTTTCGTAAACCATAAGACCAGACGGTAAAAACAGTAGGAGGTCGTAAGGCACACACTGTGGCAGGTAATGTGTGGAGTAGATTTAGGTGGGAGTGAAAATGCAGTGTGAGTAGTGGATGCATGGGGTAGGGAATGTGGATGAAAAGAACTTACTTGAAGGAATGAAGGACTTGGGCGTAGAGTTGCGGTGAAGTCCGTAGCCCTTGCAGTTCCCGCCCGACACTCGCACGTAATAGCGCCGGCCCGTCTCCAAGTCACTCAGCATGGTCTCCATCTTGCGCAGGTCAAAGAGCTCGAGACTGTCCGTGGAGTCGCTCGCGAACGTCTCGTCCAAGCTCCACTCAACTGGAACCAACAAAGGACAGCGCTTGTTGACACACTCAACACGCCCACCAACCAACCACTCACTCACCTTTGTACTTGGTGCAGATGGCGTTGTCCGGGTTGTCTGCCTCTTGGAAGCGAATCCGAACCGCCGTCGTGCTCACCACGTCCACCGTCACCTTCGCTGGTGGGTCAGGGGGCTCTGGAAGGACAAGACTCGGATCAAAAACTACCCCTTCGCATGTCAACATTGTCAACACACCCACCCCCACTTGTCAACATTCCACACTGCTCAGCACTTACTCAAGTGCGACAGCTCGGAGCGCATGTTCCGGTACTTCTTGTAGCGCTTCTCCCACTGGTGGAAGTCCTTCTCCAACTCCTTCAACTGCGCTGACGACAGGTTGCCGAAGGTAGAGCACTTGAGCAGGCGAGCCATCAAGTCCTCCGACTTGGCCTCCGCCTCCGCAACCATCGTCGCAAGCTGCTCCGAGATCGAGTCCTTGCCTGAAACCAACCCAAGCATCAACAACGGAACTACACACGAAACCCGCTTCCAGCTCCACACACTGTCACCCACTCTCACATCCTAGGATCCCCCCACTTGAATTTCTCAATTCCACTCTTGTTCCAAATGGGAAACCAATCCACGGAGTCTTGTCGCATTTCCTCACCAAAGACTCGGAAAGTGCAAGGGATGCTAGGAATACCTGCCTCACACCTCGTCCATCGTCACTTGTACTCTCGTCACTCAGCTAATTACCTCCGAATTGATCAACCTGGAAATTGCTCCGATTCGCTCCACATCACTGTGCCCATCCACTTGCCTTCCCATTTCCGCTCGGCCACATTTGACAGAGAAGCACGGAATTCCACTGAATTCCACAACGGGGATTTCCCCTTCGAAGCCACTTTGGACGCAGATTGCTGGAAGCAAGTGCTTGAATTCTTGTTGAAGCAAACAAAAGTTGCGGGCCCAAGAGTGAGCTTCAAGTGTTCGAGTACACGGACATGGCTCCGCTGCACATTCAAGTGCTCCTTCATCGCTCCAATGGCCGTTGGCGTGCGATGCGTGTGGATTTGGCGGACAAGGGAGCATTGGCACCCTGTCCAAGTGTCTCGTTTAGCATGTCAATTATCCAGCTCCATTCCACCTTCCCGCACACACCACGGCCGAAGGAAGGACGTGGAGCGTTCGTTAGGCGGAAAGGACGTGTGTGAGGTCAGCCGCGTCCACGGCCGTCTCAAGACATGTCAAGTGTGGACGAAGGAAGGCGAGTGGAAGGGAAGCGCGACTTACTCTCTGCATTGCTCTGACTATCGCTCGACTGCTGGCTTTGGTCCGATCTTCGTTTCTCCCTGCGGGGAGAGCACATTGGTCACTGGAACCCTCGCTCCACCGACTTGTCCATGCACTGTGAGTCACTACACATGTGACGTGGTTCCAGCGAGCACTGGTTGAGAATACTGTCCAATTTGAAAGTGGTGCACTGAGGCAGGTGAGAGGGTGAGAGGCTACACGCACGCAGTCCACACGCTTCGTATCCTCGTGTGCTACACGCAGGTAGGGGAGAGGGTTGTTATGCTCGCGAGCTACACGGAGGTAGGGGAGAGGGTTCTTATGCTCGTCTGCTACACGGAGGAAGGGGAGAGGGTTCTTATGCTCGTCTGCTACACGGAGGAAGGGGAAAGGGTGCGACGGTGGGCAGAGCGTCCCTCGCTCCGTCGTCCACCTGCACTGAGGAAAAGAAAAGAAAGAGGCACTCACAGTACTGACGACTCTCGGTCGCTCCACTCGCGAGCAGCATCTTCGTCAAAGCTCCGTTCCTTTGTATCACAGCCACGTCCAACAGCGACAGTCCGTCTAAGCTCAAGCTGGAAAAGAACCTTGATGAGCACAACGAACGCATTGTCCCTCCTCGCCTCTCCTCTTACCTGTTCACGTCCAAGTCGCACGTCTCCAGGAAACTCTTGACCTTACTCACGTCGCCCGCCTCCACCGCCGTCACCAGACCTGCAACAGTCACATTCCCCGTCAGCACACACCCCCAACTTCATCTCTACTTTCCCACACTCTCCGCACTCTCCTTTCACTTGCACAGTACTACTTCTCCCTTCATTCCTCTTTGGACCAGCATGCGAGTCTGGGGAAAGTGGCCGTCCTTTCCAAACAATCAAGTCATCCCATTCATGTATTCAGCTTCACTGTCCGATGTGGTCAGCACTCAGTTGCACAGACAGACAATGGCAATGAGGGTGTTGCGCATGCAACCGCTGTGTTCGTCCCGCTTCCTTCCCTTATCCGAAGAAAGCATGAGGGAGCCTGTTTGTGGACGGACACTGGGGCACAAGAGCACTAAGGGACCACGATGGAAACCGCACAACTTGTGCTCCGAACGGGTACAGCTGTACCCGGGTACTTGGGTACGGGTACGGGTCCGGGTACAGGGGTGTACCCGAAGTACCCGTGTACTTTGGGTACGAGCCAAAATTACCAAATTGATGCTAAATGCTCCTATTTGAACATTTTATCAAGTCATTGAGAATTTTTCTTGTGCATTTTGCTTCTGGGTGTATTCACTACAACTTCATGTGGTATTATGCCCCATTCTATACCTACTATGCATTTGGATGCTAGAGTATAGTGTTTTAATATTGAAACTCTGTAACCCACTACTAAAAGTCACAAAACTGAAATTACATTGTCAAATAGACACCCTAGAAAACACGCGGTATGTTGAGCATAATTATGTATGTAATTAGTTACTTGTTGTTAAACTACTTTTCGGTACTAAAACCAATTATTTAAAACCAACTTCAATCGTTGAGTAATTTATAATTTTCTTGATGATTGGGCCTAAGATAGCCTCTAAATTAGAAGATTTCATGTAGGTAATCGCCTTTGTTAATGTTTTGATGCTAACAGTGGAAAATGTACCCGGGTACGGGCACGGGTACACAGTTTACAGGTTCGGGTACGGATCCAAAACTGGATACGGGTACGGGTACAGGTCGGGTACGGGAACAAATTTTTCTGTACCCGAAGTTTGAGTACCCGTACGGGTACCCATTCGGAGACAAGCAGGAATGAATTCACTTGAATGACTTGGAAATATTTAGTCGCGCGCTTAGGTGCGTACACGGGTCTTGTGCTTGGTGAGTATGTGGGCCACGTGTACTCACTCCCTCATCGCCCCTTGGAATCATGACCAAGGAAAAGTGTGAGGGATGCTGGTGGTCCACTGGCGAATCCATCCCTGCTGCGTCCGTTGACTCTTTTGTGATTGTGGATGGATTGAAAGTGGAAAGGGGAAAGGTAAGACTGGACGCATTCGAGAGTTGTCCACAGGGGCATAAAGAAGCAAGGAAGTGCAGCATTCGGAGGGAGTGAGCTTGGTGAAAGCTGGTCGTCTGTGCTCTTGTTTCATGGGGGGGCGTGAATGATTGAAGAGGAGCGGAGATTGAAGTGCTGAATGGGAATGGGACAGGAGGACGGAGAGTTTGGTGGGTTGGGAGTAAAGTGGGTACTCACCTTGGTAGGACTTGCTGGCGTCGACTTTGGCTTGGCTGGCACTACCGGTGCTGAGACGCTTGGTGAGCGAGAAGCTGGGAAAGGCCAGGTCGTTCTTGAGCAAACTGTCGATGGACACAGCTCTGGGTCGACTCAAGTCCTCGGCCTCCAAGCTGCGCCTGCGTCGCTGCGGGCGCGGCGTGGCGTACGAGGTCCAGCTGCCCAAGTCAGCGCCGAGTGTGGACTGGAAGTGACTTGGAGGCTGTTTGTGTTTGTCCCCGTGGAAGTGGTGGAGCGACGCGGTGGACGACTTGCGGCGCTCGTCCGCCGGAGTGTTGAGCAATCGCGCGAAGCGCCCGAGCGCCTTGCTCTGTCCCGGAGTGGAGTTGACCGTGTCCGACGACCCCGCCGACGACACACGCTCAGCTCCGCCCCAAGAGCAACTGGACTCTCCGCTCACGCTCTCGCGACTCGCCAGCGAGGGATGTCCGGAGCCTGGAAAACCAGCGACAGACGTCACGTGTCGTTCGCGCAGCACACAGCGCTGAGCACATTACCTGGCAAGATGGAGTGGCGCTGTGACGAGGACGGCGGGGAGCCCACGTTGCCCGTGAGGAACTGGACATAGTCGACGCCCGGAGTGGAGAAGTCGGCTGCGAAAGAAAAGAGAATGAGAGGAGCCTGGAGGGTGACAGAGGGCGGGAGAACTTACATTTTCCGTACACGTCCCTGGTGTACACATGGTGCGTGAGTGGCGCTGCGGCGGGAGCGTTCGCGGTCTGCGGCGCTGTCTTCACCAGCTGCGCCTGCAAGATAGAGAAGGGAACGATGATGGCGGGAACGGTGCGACTCCGGATGAGCGGCGGGATGCGACTTTTGCGCGCCGGCTTCAGCTGCGCGATGTCGGCTGCCTTGGGGAAGACGACGTCCTGCGCGAAGTTACTGCTTCTCCATGCGGACAGAAGGAGAGGTGACAATTAGGAGCAACTCAGAGACTGGAAGGAGGTGGCTGCGAGGACGCACTCGGAGCCAGAGGAAGGAAGGCGGGAAGCGCGCGAGGTGGAAGCAAGAGTGAAAGGACTGTTTATGACTTTATTTATTACAAGAGTGAAAGGACTGTTTATGACTTGACTATTTATTACAAGAGTGAAAGGACTGCTTATGAGTTGACTATTTAGGAGATTTGAGTGAAAGGACCTACTTTTTCTCCTTCTTGAGCTGGATCTTCTTCTTGAAGACTTTGCGCACTCGGAGGAGGAGGAAGGCGGCCTTGTCGATCGTCAGCGGCTTCTCGCCCTTGCTGTCGCTCTCCATGTTGGTGGAGAGGGGAGGAGTGGGTCCTGGGGTCACTGCAAACGCACTGAGCGAGTCCTGGTCACGGTGCGTTCACACACTTGGGGCTGCATCGGAGCCAAGGACCAGCGCAGAGAAACTCTCATCGCTCGGTGTCACTGTGCCCCTCACACACTTGCACTCGCGTCATAGCCTCGGTGCACAATCGATGGGAATCCAACTGGGCCACTGTCTCGGATCCACTCGCTCCCAAGTCCTGCACCAGACTGAACACTGTAGCACCGTTCCCTCCTACCACACGCAGCACCTCCGCCTCCGCCGCCTCCTACCGCCGCACAGCGCAACTGCCCACTCCTCAGCCACTAACCTCTCCCAAGTGTGCACCTACGAACGTGTGACGGAATCCAGTGTGGGAAGTGAGCGAATGCAACGACTACGCCATGGATGCCAAAGAAATGCCAAAGGACAAGGAAATTGGTGAGAAAAAATCAACGTTTATTCATGTACGGTGTGTGGGGGTGACTGAGTGGGGAGTGCTCTCAGTGGAGGTCTTCCGAGTACAGACGCACCGCACGCACCAAGTCGATCACAAAGCGCTCCATGTAGTGGAAGGGTCTGGGGAGCGCAGCCTCCAGAAAGCCCAAGTGTCCCCCGCGCTGCGTGACGATCATCGCCAGGTTGGACCCTTCGCTCTCAGCTTCGTCCAGCGGGAGATCTGCAGAGAGAAGAAAACCAAAAGTGACTCGATCACGTGCTTCCTTCACCCTTTCACCTTCCTCGTACTCATCCACACGGACATACTCGACAATGTGTGTCCACCTGAGGTTTCGTAGACAAGCTTAATAGCCGTGCATGTACTTACTTTCTCCGGGCTGCAGAGGGTCGTCGTAGGCGTTGAGACCGAAGACGGGGATGGAGAACTTTTGCACGTTCTCGATCACGCTGGCGGCCTTGTAGTAGTCCATGACGGACTCGTAGCCGAACTGAGGGGCAGTGAAGCTGGCGTCGAACTCGCGGAGAGTCCTGGACTTGAGCACCTTGTTGAAGTCCCAGCAGTTCCTCTCCTCGAGGATCTTGCGGTACTTGGAGGCGAGGGAGCGGAGGTTCTGCGTCAGGTTGTAGTTCATGATGTACTTGTTGACGAAGGGCTTCTCGAGGTTGGTGGTGCCGGACATGGGGTCCCAGCAGATGCTGATCACGAGCGCCGCGATGAGCGTCTGCTTCGCCTCCTCGGGGTAGTTGATCAAGTACTGACAGAGCAGGATGCCGCCGAGCGACGTCCCGACCGCCATCAGCCGCGTCATCGGGTACTTGGCGCGCAGGTGAGCGATGACTTCGCGGGCGTCGTCTGGCTTCGAGGCGCAGTACGTGCGCGGAGTCTTGAGCGGAACCCCGCCCAGGCCACGGTTATTGAGCACAACCACCGTCGCTCCGGCATGCGTGATTGCCAGGGCCACGGACTTGACGTACGACGTCTGCGAGCTGGAAGTGAGTCCCGGCAGCAGCAGCACCACCAGGCGCCGCCCAGTCTTCCGCCGCCGCCCTCTGCGCCCCACCACGTCCTTCGAAGGCTCCAGCAAGTCCAGCCCCAACTCCCCCCCGTCCGACAGCTGGAGGATCTCCCGCGTGTACGGCAGCTTCTTCGACTCCGGCAGGCGCAGCGCAAGGCCCATGATGGACTGCAGACGACCTTCCCAGAACAGCCATGACGGACTGTACTTCTCGAACAGCGCCGGCACGTGCGACTCCAGGAACTTCCGCAGCTTCTTATTGCTCGTGCAAATCGTCGGTTTCTGGAACACACACGTTCAATCACTCACGCACTCCCCGCGCCTTCCGCTCCTCTGCGCTCTTGGATCGCCTTGCAAGTGTCTCAGGGAGCCGACTTGTGCAGCGATCCTTGACGCGAGAAAGCGAGGGAGTGCTCAAGGATTCCACAGCACCACTCACCTGTGAGGCACGTAAGTAGTAGTAAGTGACAAAGACAATGGTGATTGTAGACGCAGCCGAGGCGAGGAAAATGAGTTTGTCAAATTCCATGATTGTTGTTGGGGCTGTTGCTGCTGGGAGTGTCCGTGTCCATGTCTCGGCCCGAGCACAACTCGCAACTCGTCCTCTCGTCTCACTCCCGTCCGTGCCCCTCGTCTCCAGCTCACTAATTCCAAGCCACCGCCGCAACTGCAACTGCTCCACCCGATCGATGCTCCTCAAGTTCATGCGCCCTCCCATCCACCTATCGATTTCTGGTCAACTGGTCACTGGTCCACTGCTCCACATCGTCACACACTCCCAAGGATCCACGTGTCCAACCACAAACCGCACTCGTATCCGCACTCCAATCCTTCCAAAGTCCTCATTCCTTTCCTTCAAAACCTCCGCACACGCTTCCCGTCCAACGCCGTCAGCCTCATCACCAATCCCAACAATTCACCTAACAATTCCACACAATTCCCACACCAAATTAAACCACAACTTTTATTTACGGCGCTGTACCAACGTGGCTGGACGAGCATCAGGGCACAAAATCCAACATGAAAAATCCTGCCACAATTCAGCGTCTGTAGTCTTCGATCATTGGAACATCATTGAACAATTGTTTCGTTACATTGGGCAAGTTCTACTAAAGCTATTCTGCCCCCCACGGCCTAGTGCCTAGTTACAGGTTGCTCCTCCTCGCTTTCTCCTACTAGGTGCCCTTACACGGCAACTGAATCAAATGCTCTACTGTTACCTTCAAATTCCATTTACGATACTCAATTCTTTCTTGGTAACACCATGCTAGAGATAAATATGGATACATTATTATATGCATGAATATTATGCAAGGCAAGGATATCCAAACCGTAATCCAGACCGTTAATACATCAGAGAAATGTTGTAGTAAAACAACCATTTAAAGTTCATTCAACCTTGACAACCCAGAGTTCACACGTGCGATGAGCTGATGAAAGCGGTGCAGTTCAAATAAATTAACAATCATGTGTTTCAAGAGGTGACCAAGTATTTTGGCTCGTTTCCTCATTGATAGTATTACAAGCGGCTGCAGCTTAAAGGTGTACTACTAAGGAGCATGCTAAAAATATTATGTAGTTACTCACATTTTGACACCACTCACATTATATCAAGCGCTTAAATAGGCTACAGAGTTAATGAGACCTTTAAGATAAAAGATTATATTCCAAATTCTAAGTAAGTTACTAAATAATATAGATCGTTGGAGTTTCATAGTCTAATAATTAAGCCAGACTATTCTTAATGCAGATACTAAAGCTGAACACGTCACGCACCACGGGAATAAACTGAAATATTAGCATGTTAAACAAAAGCGGGGCAATATTACTCAATTCGGTCTTCAAAGTTTAGAACGTTGCATTTTTCATGGAAGCTGCATTTAATGTTGTTAGAGGCCCCATACTTTACAATGCAGCAAGTAAATATGATTTACTCTACTGCATTTTGTAGTTGTAGTTGTGTTATATTATGTAATGTACGGCAAAAGTTAACGGCATTACTAGTGGCGCAGGAACCGGGGGGACGGGGGACATGTACCCCCTACTCAAACACCTGGAGGGAACAGTGCATGTATTTGCCCCCCCCCCCTACGATTTCGAGCAGACAAATTGAGAATAAAAGAAAGAATTAATAATGTAGTTTTTCAAGAACTTCTCCTGTAGTTTTCTTGGTGTATTCAAGCACATGGAACTTAAACTTGAAAGAATGACTACGGTTTATTATTATTATGTTGAAGTATACAGTATTGGTTGGAATGTGTGCGACTGCAACTGCGAGGCTGCAGTTTAAAAAATAGCGCACCAGCAAGCAACAAAGTATGTACAGCATGGTGTGCAGCCGCGCGGTAATATGCAGATTCACATAGCATGTTTATACGCACGCGAATTTGCCCAGGCGCTAATTCGTGCCCGGTGTTAATTTATGCTCGGCGTTTATTCGTGCGCGGCATAAAATACCCGGCTCTTATAGCTACTTTGAGCTTTTTAGCCCGGCGCTTATTCGCGACCGGGCACTTAATCGAGCCAATACGGTATGTTAAATGAGGCAAGTCCAAAAAAAGGTAGAGGCAAAATAAGGCATGTCCGTATGAATTCCTTAATTGTAAGGCGAGGCAAGTTTAAGTAGGCTTCACTGGACTCACCTAACTTTGAATTCTGGATTCTTAAGATCTCAACTTCTGGAAACTTAAGAATTTATGGATGTGCCTTATTTTTCTTCTAATAAAATCCATAAAATTATGGTCTGGTCTGGTCTGGTCCGGTCTGAGGATTTAGGACCAGACCATACTTTGCCGGACCGGACCAGACCAGACCATACTTTATGGTCCGAATATTTGTGAAAAAATTACTCCCAAAAATTGCAAAAACAAACCAAAATTAAACAAACGATTACCAATAACGGCTATAAATTCCAGAATTTCAGATACTCATATATATCTCTTAGCATAAAAACTCAAACAAATTTGTATGCGGGTTTTTTCGATTTTTTAAAGCATGATTTCTAAGTTTAAAATAATTCCATCAGTCCGGTCCGAAATGGTCTGGTCTGGTCCGGTCCGGTCCCACGTATTCGGACCAGACTAGACTATGCCGATCACTATTAGGTAGTTATATGTATGTATATCGTCGTTGAAGAAGCAAAATTGTGGAACTACAAATTTTGATAAAAGCAAAACTGCGGAACTACGGGTTGTCGTAAAAGCAAAATTGCGGAACTACATTTGACCCTTGCGGGTGCTATTTCTTTTATTACGTTTGAGATAATAATTAAAAAGGAGAAAAGTATT
>JAAXYX010005616.1:0-10663 GCA_036851915.1 Ptenothrix huangshanensis | reverse complement strand
GGAATTTTCTATTTAAACAAATTCATGTTTTATTAAATCGCTTTAAAATTTCATATTTTAAAAATTCTAGTCCTTTCAAAATTTCTCGTTTTATACTTTTAGCCCGTTTGGAATTTCTTAATTTTAAAATTTGAAGCCCTTTTGGAATTTCTTATTTAAAAAATTTAACCATTTCAAATTTTCTCATTTTAAAACTTTTAGCTCTTTCGAAATTTCACATTTTTACAATTTTAAGCCCGCTTAAAATTTTTAATTTTTACAGTTGTAGACCTATCAGAATTTCTCATTTTGAAACTTTTAGTTCTTTCGAAACTTCTCATTTTAACAATTTTAAGCCCGTTCAAATTTTTTTATTTGTACAGTTGTAGACCTGTCAGAATTTCTAATTTTAAAACTTTTAGCCTTTTTGAAATTTCCCATTTTTACAATTTTGAACGCTTTCAAACTTACTTAAGCCATTTTAAGACCAGTCAAACTTAGGTCTCAATTATACCAAGTACTAGTAGTTTTGTTTTCGAGACATAGATGCTTCAGTTTTGACAGTAGGTCTAGTAAAAAAATTCTCCTTTCGTTTCGCTTTTCCACTAGCTTTAACCTTCACCGTGCTTTGTGGCAAAGTCTTGCTGTCTATCTGTCGCAATTTTCAAATACACCTTTCACCCATATTTCTCTCCTTTAGCCTCTACTTCTTCTTCTTCCAATGCAGTCATTCTCCCGTTAGAATTCTAATTCGAAGCAATAAATCAGTATTAATTAATATTATCACTTCATAAATACCCTATTCTGTTTGTTTTCCTTTTTCCTCTCGTTCCGTCTCGCTTCGATAGGCTTACACAAAATGAACTACGGTAGCTTTCTCAAACTTTTTCTCTACATTGACTCAAGCATATGCATCAAAGTTTTAGTAGTCGCGAACATTCCTGTCACTTGTTTCTCCCTGACTGCAGTAGCGTCCCCAGGTTTTCTTCATGTAGGTCTGGAAAAAACTTTAAAAAACTATGTTTTTTGGCGTAAATCATAACACAAATTGCGCCTTATCCGTGTTTAAAAAACTGCGTCTTTTTTGTGGAAATTTAAAAAAACGGCGTTGTTTTTGCCTAAATTTTAAAGCAACTGCGTCATTTTCGTCTAGAATTGCAAAAAAAACCGCGTCATTTTCTTTAAATGTACAGAAAAGCTGCATCAATTTTTGTAAATTTTAAAAAAGCTGCGTCCATTTTATAAAAATGTAAAAAAACGGCGTCATTTTTTTTAAATTTACAAAAAACTGCGCCGTTTTTGTGCAAATTTAAAAAAAAACTGCGCCCCTGTTATAAAAATGTAAAAAAACGGCGTCATTTTCTTTAAATTTACAAAAAACTGCGCCGTTTTTGTGCAAATTTTAAAAAAAACTGCGTCCCTTTTGTGTAAATTAAAAAAACACGGCGTCTTTTTTGTGTAAATGTTAAATGGTGCGATGTTTTTTAAATGCTCTGTAGTCCTACGTCAAGTTACGCTACAGCCTGCCTGCTGGCTACTTTGCATGAGAATACTTTGTCGATGCGTAATTAATCACAAGTGCAGGGTAGTGAGAGTGGGAGTGAGTGCCAGGAAAGTACGAGCGTGTAGGAGGAAGGGAGAGGAGGAGAAAGTGCTTATGTGAAGAAAGGACGGAGTGAGAACAAAAAAGAAGAAGAAATAGGGAAGTGGGGGTTGAGATTCTCACAGCAAATGTCACGCGGACAATGTTGTGGGTCTGTCGTTGGGTGAACAAATGGGTATGGGCTTTGTTTGTTGTGTATTTCTATGCTACTCGGAAGTGTGGTGACGTGAGGCCAGTCCTATGTAGTCCTAGTGCCAGTGCCAGTGTCAGTTCTCGGGTAACGCAGAGAGCGGAGCACAAAGCAGGCAGGAAGGAACAGACACGCAGTCAGAGGCCACAAATAAACAAGAGCTCATAAAGAATTTTTGGGGAAAGGAATGGCCCAGCGTATATAAATGTCTCGAGTCTATGGCAAAGTTTAAGGAGAAATAAGTCTGTAAATATTTTTCTTCTCTCCCCTCTTTTGACTTGACGGAAGACACGAAAAAGAATAGCAATATCATTCACAAATGGCCATATGGGTAACATGCCCATTACTTGGAAAGTACACTGGAAAAACTAGTGCAACTAAAACGACAAAAATCAGTACCGCATTAGTATACTAATGGACGCACATGAATGCGTCTCACGTTCACCTAAATACTAATCTTCTAAAAATCTAAATGGCGTAGAAAAGGAAAATAACGTTTTGACAAAAAGATAAAAAAGCAAAATAAGCGTTTTAAAAAAGTACGCATTTTTTAAATAACCGACGTTTTCTAAAAAAAAATAAAAAAGGATGCTTCGAGCATAGGTAAAAAATAAATTAGTCGTTTTTAAAAAAACGTTAACAACCAACGTTTTGAAAAAGCGTCAAAAGAGCAAAAATCACCGTTTTGAAAAAAGCGCCAAAAATAAAAATCAACGTTTTGAAAAAAGCGCCAAAAAATAAAAATCAACATTTTGAAAAAGGCGTCAAAAAAGAAAAAATAAGCGTTTCAAAAAATAGCAAAAAAGTAAAATCCACGTTCCAAAAAGACGTAAAATAAAATAAGCGTTTCAAAAAAACGGAAAAAATAAAATTAACTTTCCAAAAGAACGTAAAAAAAAAAGGAAATTAAACGTTTCAAAAAGCGGAAAAAAGGAAAATTAAACGTTTCAAAAAACGGAAAATCAACGTTCCAGAAAACGAAAAAAATTAAACGTTTCAAAAAATGTAAAAAAGAAAATTAAACGTTCCAAAAAAGCGTAAAAAAGAAAACCAAACCTTTTAAAAACAGGTAAAAAGGTAAAATAACTTTTTTCAGAGTAACTTTTTTAAAACAACCGTTTTGATAAAACGTAAAGAAAAAACATAAACGTTTTTGAAAACTGGAATAAGTAAAAACTAGACGATTTCAAAGACCTTATCTCTCTATCCAAGATCAAGATGCTCGTTTACTAAAAATAATGGATTTGTGATGAACCTGAGATGCACCCTAAATGCGTTCATAATAACATGTACTAATATTTTTTGGCGTATTTTTTAGATGCATTTTACTGTAGTAAACTGTAGTAAGTTTGTTTAGTTTTGAGAGTGTACACAGAAACACAAGGACCAGGACTAGGACGAGGGAACTCTCCATCCGTTTCCTCCTCCCCTTTCCTCCGCTAGCTTCGCGTTAGTTGCCTCGACTCCATTTACTTTCATCTTTTTCGTCTCCGTCGAAATATCTCAATTGACAAGCTGAGTAAATGTTTACTTACTAAGTAGCACAAGCACACACACAACAAGAACACGGCCGCGGAAAACGAGATAGAAAGGGAACCGGCGGTCCAACACAACACTACCGGGTGCTTATACCTATACATAAATACAGCCACCCCAAAACTCACTTTGATAGTTACCAGGGCACTTTTACCGCCTCCATTTTATCGTTAGTCACTTACTTGGCTGATTTTGATTATGAATTGCTGCACAGACAGTCACTCTCCACTGATTACCTTCCCATTACCTTCCACTCTTCCCAGTCCCACATAAATTACAAAGGCCACCTAATATAATTCCATTATACATACATAGGTATACACGATATCACTTTTTAATAGAGTCCTATTCAGACTCGTCTCCAGTTCTCAAAGTCAACATTAAGCGTATGAACCAACATGCATAGGTTGGCACTGTAGCTTCATAGAAGGCTATTTGAATATGCCATTTGAAGCTACTGTATGTCCAGGAATACGACAGGACAGAACATTCAATCCAAGCCAGTGCATAACAACACACCCCAAAAATTTACAAATTTACGCTGGTCGTTTATCTATGTAATTAATTATATCTACGTATAATTCCCATCATGTATTCCCTTCCCATCAACTTATGCATTTAGTTCAAATAATTATGAACGTTGTTAGAATACTTTCCAGAGAAACTTACCTAAGTGCAATAATTGTGAAATAAAGTAGCGTAATATTCTTAAAAATGGTTGAAATTAAGAATTTTAGCGCGTGTAAATTAAATATCGCTGAAACAGAAAACTTCGAAATTTAACATGATTCAAAATTGTTGAAGTTAGAAATTTTGAAATGTTTCAAAATTGTTAAAACAGGTCTTGACGTGTTTAAAAATTTTTGAAATTTCAAAATTCAGTCCGAAATGTTTTAAATTTCTTGGAATAAGGGAAAATTGGGTCAAAATTGTTGAAATAAAAAATTTTGAAATGTTTCAGAATCGCCAAAATTAAAAAAATTTTCGAACGTTTGAAAAAATCTGAAATAAGAAATTCTGCAACAATTCTATTTCAAAATTGTTAAAATGGAAATTTTTGAAATGTTGGTAAAATATGGTTTCCGGAATTCCGAAATTTTTAATTTCTTTAAATAAAGAATTTAAAATGCTTCAAAATTGTTGAAATAAGTAATTTCCCCAAGTTTCGAAATCGCTAAAGCAGAAATTTTTGAAATATTTCCAATTTTCTCAAGTAGGAAATTTACAATGCTTTAAAAGTTAAAACAAGAAATTTGGAACACTTAAAAATGGTCGAAACAGGAAATTTGGAAATGCAAAAAAATCTCTTAGAATAAGAACAAATGCGAATTCAAAATCGTTAAAATAGGAAATCTCGCAATCCAAGATGCGTTCTTTTTTTGTTTTCAGATCTTTTAGTTTTTATTCGTTTTTACAGTGTACATTCAAATACTATGTAGAGCCAACTACATACAGTGTCGTCCTTTGAATTCAATTCCGTAATAAGTTATTGAAGGTTGAAATAACGATTAGCCAATAAATTGAGTAAGATCTTCATCTCCACATTTCCGTTCCCTTTTCCCTCTTATGAGTATCCAAACACTCATTCACAACTTATGCAAACACTCAAACTTCCGACAGTCAAACAAAAACAACATGCATAGATTTGACTTAACTTCCTCTTTTCCTTCGTATTTCATTTTGATTTTCAATTCAACTTTGGCATATGTGTTGGATTCGGATTTAAATTTGAATTTGGCCGGCTTTCCTGCACTTGGAAAGGCTAATCCTCATCTCGTTTTCCCGGTGGCTTTTCTCATTCCACACTCAGTTCTGAGGAGAAGCTACGCTTCTGAGATTTGATTCAGTATTCAGTACCAGTGCGAGTCCATTCAGGGCATTTTCGACATTTTCAATAGCTCAGTAAATTTTAAATAATGTTATCATTAAGTAGCAGACAGAAACATACGGAGCGAAAGACTGAAGGAGAGAAAGAGAGAGAGAGAGACGAACATATCCCCAGTGCCTTCAGCCTATCCCACTCGACAACGTTCTGGGAAAACTTCCACTTTCCCTGTTCAAACATTGGGCAATCTTTACTAACTAAAAACTTTCTCCTTATCTAATTGTAAGTGGCGTATGTATGACTGGCTCTAGCTCCTCATGGAATTCCTGACCTTCACCTAAGTCTCCAACGTTATGTTGCAAGATGAACTCGTTTCAAATTCACGTAGACATATCCCCCTGTCAAATGTGAGATGTACACTGCAAAAACTTACGTTAGTAATCTTAAAACAGGAAAAAAGTATTCGAAATTTTTGTATTTTAGCAATTTTAAAACCTTTCAAAAATTTCAATTTATACCATTTGAAAACTGTTCAAAATTTAATATTTTAACAATTTTAAACAATTTCAAAGTTTAATATTTCAACTATTTCGAAACTGTTCAAAATTTCATATTTTAACGTTTTTGAGACACTTCAAAATTTCTTATTTTAGCAATTTTGAATGCTTCAAAATTTATTATTTTAACAATTTTGAATCTTTCAAAATTTCCTATTTTAATAATTTTGAATGTTTCAAAATTTCTTATTTTAACAATTTTGAGCGTTTCAAACTTTCTTATTTTTATAATTTTGAACCGTTTCAAAATTTCCGATTTTAACGATTTTTAGGCACTTAAACATTTCCTGCTTTATCAATTATGAAACGTTCCAATATTTGCTGTTGTAATATTTTTAAGCATTTCAAAATTTTCAATTTCAACAATTTGAAACATGTAAAAATTTCCGATTGTGCACACTATGTACTTCTTTGGTTTTACCTAGATCAGTTTTTACAGTGTAGATATGTATACCTACTAATCGTAAGTATTTGAGGCTAATAAAAATAAAAATCGCAGAATTCTTGGTACTACTTCCAATCGGAGTAATAAGTCATTATGTATGTGCATGGGTGCAGATCTCGTTGATATTGATGAGTGTCGGTTCTGCTTCAGTAAGAGAGAAAAATAAATGCTGAAAATAGTTGAATAGACCAAGTGGGCAAAAGGGGAAATTGAAAGCATCGGGAGCTGTTGAAAGGTTTCCATTCAAAATTCCCGTGTTTGGTTCCCCTTTTCACCGTATTGCCCCATGCATACAACAACGTATCACTCTCCAGCTCGTGTCTTACTTATTGCTATTCTCACAGGCTGATATTGTCGCGTTGTTGTTGTTGTTGTTGTTTGTGCAGGTTCTACTTTCCTGTTGTTGTTGTTGTTATTGTTGTTGGCATTGGTATTGGTATTGGTATTAGTGTTCTGCAAAAGAGGAGATATGATAGACGATTCCATTTCATTTTCATTTTCATTTTCATTTCATATCCAATGACATCCATGAATGGGAATGAGCTGAATAAAGTCTGCTTCGTTTGCCATACTTTCCCTTCCCTTCGTTTGACTTCTCCCTTTGAGCGCTGACTGAAGGACCCGTCCCGTTTTACTTACACGTCACAACCTTCAATTCAAAATCGCATGGATTGCTCTTACTCTTGTTTTCTTTCCCTCCATCCATCTCCCTTGTGTACCGTAATGCTTCTAATCAAAATCATCTCCAACATCAACATCAACATCAACATCGACGCAACATCACATTACCCTTTCCAAGTGTCCAGTTGACAGATTTTGTTTTGAGGAATAGCCGTTTAACTACAAGCCAAAATTATAATTAGAAAAAATCTTTTAAATGCATTTGCTAATTGTAAGTGACTTTTGAAAAATATTCCATTATTCCAAATATTAAATTTTGAAGTGTTTAAAAATTGCTAAAAATGAATAAGCTTAGAAGTTGTCGAAACAGGGAATTTTGAAGTGTTTGAAAATTGTTAAAACATAGAATTTTGAAGCACTTGAAAATATTAAAAACATGAGATTCTGAAGCGTTTGAAAATTGCTAAAATATAAAATTTTGAAGCGGTTGAAAATTTTTAAAAGATAAAATTTTGGAGTGTGTGGAAATTATTAAAACCTAAAATTTTGGAGCGCTTGAAAATTTTTAAATTATGAAATTTTGAAGCATTTGAAAATTGTTAAAATATAAAATTCTGAAGCGCTTGAAAATTGTCGAAATATAAGATTTTCAAACTTCCAAAAGTTGTAAAAATGCAAATGTTTAAAATTTGTCAAAATACAAAATTTTGAAACGTTTGAAAATTTGTAACACAAAGGACCCCGAAACATTCAGAAATTGCAAATACAGAATAGTTTGAAGCTTAAAAATTGTCAAAAAATGAAATTTCGAGTGTTTTAAATGTTTATCTGTAAATTTGAAATTCCGGAACATCTTAAAATAGTTAAAATATTAACTTTGAAGCGTTTAAAAACTGTTAAAAAATAAAATCTGATCGAAGAAGCTTCCATTTTAAGATGCATCCAAACTGCTCTCACAATTGAACTATATACGCATACAGTACAGTCTTAGATGCACTTTCCCCGTTTCAAGATGTTTTAGTGTATGTGTGTGTTTACAGTGTAGTAAAAGTTACGTAGGTACTCCTACATGAATAAGATGCGATGATGATAAGGCATAAGACGACATTTCGCACGTAGGAGGTTGAAGACAGGTGTTCCTGTCTGCACCAGGAGAACGTTTCAGCCGCAAGCAGCAAAGTGTGACGGTACACAAGTGTCTCCTCTCGTCTCTACCAAAACCAAATCCCAATCGAAAACCAGCCCACGTAGCTTCGTACAATTTGAATTGGAAATTCAGATTATTATGAGAAACTTTGATGTTTCCCTCAACCACTGTACCTACACAGTGTATTGTGTACAGATAAGTGCACGTCCCGCCTCCTCGTTACTCTCTCTGTCTCCCACCAATGATCCAAAATATGTAGATGGAAAATCTAAACGCCAGCAAAATAATTACCTTGGAGGTGCAAATAGAACGATTCAAAGAGCAATTCAAAGCCATTTCTCTTTTTTAGCTTTTTCCTCTCTCCAATTAACATTTCCATTGAGGAAACGCCTGATATCCGCAATGTTCGCAATATTGGTAAATATGTCCCTCATCAAGACTAATTTAAATATGTGCTGAGATTCTTACAGTCCCTTTACACAGCGCAGCACAGCACAGCATGATGTATAGCAAATCAAACCACAACTAACCACCATTATTCTATTGTTCCCTTCAAACCAAAATCAAAAGACAAAGTGGAATAAACGAGCTCCAGATAACGTAGAAAGGCCCACACTGTAGAAACTGAAAAATCTTAGCACTGAAAAAGGATTTTAAAAAATACTCGTACATGTACTTATGATCCAAGTTAATACGTAGGTACCACAAGTTTATCACATAAATAAGCATTAAAAGAGCATCTTGGATCAAAAGACGAAGGCTTTGAAAGCAAATATTTTCTTATTTTTCAGCTTTTTCAAAAAGTTCTTTTTTATTTTTTACGTATTTTGAAAACGTTTATTTTTTATATTTTTGCATATTTTGAAAACCTCTACTTTTTATATTTTGCGTGTTCTGAAAATGCCCATTTTTATTTTTTACGAATTTTGAAAGCGCCTGTTTTTTTATTTTAGGCGTATTTTAAAAACGCCCATTTTCTTATTTTCTTTTTTTTTACGTACTTTGAAAAAGCTTATTTTTCCTTTTTTGGACACTTTTTAAAACGCTTATTTTATTTACTTTTAAATTCTTTCAAAACCTTGATTTTTGTTCGTACGAAAATTTTTCGAGACGTTTACTTTTTAAATTTTTTAAAAAAAGTCCATTTTTAATTTCACTGATTTCAGAAAACGTTTAAATTTTTCTTTTAAGTATTTTCAAACGTTTAATTTTTTCTTTTTACGTGTTTTGAAACGTCCAGTTTTTATTTTTAACTTTTTTTGAAACGTCAATTTTTATATTTGCGCTTTTCGAAACGTCTGTATTATTTTTTACGTTTGTTCAAAAAGTACAATTTACTATTGTTGCGTTTTTCTTTCAAAGCGTCTATTTTTTCATTTTTAATAAAAATAAAAAAAAATCGGGATAAAATCGCACCTTGGACTACCAGATGCTAACGCTCGCTGTCTTTGAAAATATTCAATTTTTCACCAGTTGCTCAAGTTTTTCAATTGTGGCTGTGTATGAAAGTGTGCGTATTTTCTCTTTAACGACGTCAATGGAATTGCTTTATTTTAAAATTCAAAGGAGAAGTGGTCTCTCTCGGTGCTCAAAGTAAAAATGAGAATAAAAGCAAAATGTCTATTTTTTCCTTCGTTTAAATGAAGACCACAATCACAATACACGATGCATATACATATAGATACAATGATAGATGTGGCATCCACACGAAGACAATTTAAATTTGCGGCTCTACACACTTGTCCCTGGACGAATAATGAGGAAAGAGCTGGGGAAAGTTGCTCTGCTCATTATTTCATTGGATTCCATTGGATCATAGGAGGGGACGTGGTGGAGTCAATAACAATATGAAATGATTGTGAATAGAAATGCTCGTGGGTCTACGGATCCATGGAGTATGTATGTACACGTGAATAATCCTAACACTCACACGCCTCTCTTTGTCTCCATGATAAATACTGTAATTAGCAATTAGCCGTATAGTTTGATAGTTAATGATTTGGTTTTCATTCCAACTTTATCACACTATTCAAAACTTGTCTTCTATTTGACTGATGATTAACAAATACTGTGTCACCGAAAGCACAAACAACTCTCTTCATCTCCTACTCGTCATTTCGACTATTGCAAATTGCTGAAGTTAACGCCTTGGCGTGGATGTGTCGGTACATACATTGCTTTAACTTTGAATTTGAATTTGAATTTGACTCCAACTTCATTTTCCAATTTCACACAGTAGGTATAGTAAAGCCAAGCCAAGCCAAAGCCAAATAAAAGGAGGAAACCTAATGGCAAATCCAATGAAAACGCCAACGCCAACGCCATGCCATCGTCAACATTTTCACGGCACAATAGTCCAGTTAATACGAAGTTCCCTCATAAGAACATAAAGGAGGATTTTTGAAATCATAAACTGGAGTTAGACAAATAAGGATTCTACTTTATCATCTTTAATTACCGTACTCAATAAAACTGTGCTTGTGTTGCGTTCCAATTGGAATTTGTAATGAGAAAATTACATGAGCACAACTTACACAGTAGCGTAACTAGGCGTAGGCCACTTAGGCCAGGGCCTAGGAAGGATTTTTACATACACAATGTGCTCTTCAAAATTACAAGGAAACGGCGCAGTTTTTTAAAAATTGAAACAAAAATGACGCGGTTTTTTAAAAATTGAAACAAAAATGACGCGGTTTTTTAACATTTACACAAAAACGGCAGTTTTTTTTAATTTTACACAAAAATGACGCGGTTTTTTAA